>MU271155.1:0-245556 GCA_021432605.1 Coniochaeta sp. PMI_546 | reverse complement strand
GTTATAATGCTACAACTGTGGGAACACACTTAGTCTCAGCAGTCAGTCTCCACTTTGGCGCTGGGCGTTCGACATATTGCTTCGCCGCTTGAAGGGCGAGGACCAAGCCACACAGGATGAAGAGCCAGATCAGCAGCATTCGCTGGACGAGTGAGAGTTCGTAGGTAAACATGGTCGGGGTTCGAGAGGCTGCTAATATGCTGGCCAAGTTGGTGCTGAGGGAGAAGAGAACACGTTGTGGTTGGCGAGCAGATAGAGGCGGCACTATATGGAGAGGGGTATGTGATATCCAACCCCGGATTTGCAGATGGAATAGTGGAGGAAATGTGGTATTGAAGAAATATATACTATAATATGTAGATCATGAGGCTCAAATACAATTCGGATGGTGGGTTAGGGACAGATTTTATGTTCTGACTTCACATCCGCTCGAGCTTTAATTTGACCTTGTTCTGTCGCCCCAGAGCTGGATGTCGTCCCGTCTTTCCGCTTAGCGGTGCGGGCCGTGCTCGACATCTGGAGGGGAAGACTCCCTCCACTACACTCTGCCAGAGAGCAATGCCATAGCCAGTTGGTACAGAATATAGAAGGACCGTAGCAGCAGTTTCTGGAAAAGTCTGTCAATGGCTTTGACAGAGCGGAAAGGTAACGAGAAATCCAGGACGGTGGTTGGATTGAAGTTTGCGACAGATCAGAGGTACATCAGACCTTGCTCCCCTCAGCGACGCGATCATGACGGACGGGCCCACACCTTTTGCTTGTCCAATAAAATACAGCCGCGACAATTTCCCTCGTAGATGTCGCCGTCCCTTCTCTTGCTCAACACCTGCAAGCCATCGTGAATCTGTACTGACACAGGGCGACGACGCTGAATCAGACTCTCGCTGTTAACTTGGAAAGTCACTTGGAAAGGTTGCGAGGCTTAATCTTGTAGATTTAAAGATGTCGTGGATCATAGGTGGGCCAGGTTCGGATGTCTCTGTGCCGCCTGCCCAATGCCAGCCAGTCCGGCTTGCGGCCTCGACACCGCTTGACAGTATACAAGCCTGCACCTGCAACGGATTATGCTCACTGTTCTCTATTGCGGACAACTTGCATGGACTGCAGAGAGGAATAACGCTCGAAGGCGACACCACTACCGAGGATCTGCAGACATGGTCAACAACTGGTTGTCCGCTTGCCAAGTTCCTGCTGAGCAGCACGGCAAAGGCTGGGATGGAGATGTCCGCGGTATGATCCAGTGCACACCATCTGTAACACGTGCATTTTTGGTCCTGATTCTGCAGGATTCACAGGCTATGCAGCCATCCTACTTCAAGATGAAGATCTGGCACAAGGACGATCCGCGGTCTGGGTTCCTGCACCAAGTGGTCATCTTCGAGATCCCTGGCTCGGATCACAAGATAGCCAAGACAAAATATGCCGAGATATATGCAGTTCCGGGTCTGTTTTACAGGATCTTTGAAGTCTTGCAAGGTCTGCAGCTGACTCTTTGCTGCAGACACACCCTCAGTGAAGTTCCTCAAGCAGCGGTTCGCGGACCCCGATTTGAGTTCAGACAGCAACTTTGATCTTGCTCGGTCATGGGTAGATGATTGCCACAACAACCATTCAAACTGTCATCGAGTGGGCAGCGGCAGATCACTACCGACCCGCGTCCTTGAAGTGTTGCCTCCGTTAGATCGCGACATGGTCCGGCTCCGCGTCACTGATAGAGAGGAGACAGATACGCGTTACGTTGCTCTGAGCTACTGCTGGGGCAAGCAACAGACCTGTCTGACCACCAGCGACACACTCCCTGCGAACACTGCGGGGATACCTCTGTCTACACTACACAAGACGGTCCTAGATGCCGTCCTCGCCACGAGGAGGCTCGGCATCCCGTATTTGTGGGTCGACGCTCTTTGCATCATACAAGACTCAGACACCGACAAAGCGGCTGAAATCTCAAGGATGGGAGACATCTACACCAACGCAACGGTGACTATCTCAGCTGCCGGCGCTCGAGACTGCGACGAAGGGTTCCTGACCACGCGATGGGACGTAGGAGAGCGCTACGAGCAGAAGAGTGAAGAGCTTCCTTACCTCAGCCCGGACGGCACAACAGGCAAGATATATCTCGTGCCCACAGGCCATGATACTTTGAACGACAACCACAAAGAGATGATCTATGAGAGGGCATGGACGCACCAGGAGCGGATGCTGTCACCGAGGATGTTGACTTTTGGACATAGGAAACTTTCTTGGCAGTGCCTCACAGCCTCCCACTGTGACTTTGACCTGGAGGATGTGCATTTTGGCTCAGCAACGCTGGATATCCGGAGCTTCCTTCATGGCGTTCCTGACGCCGTGACTGGCAGTCAGGCTAACCCTAACAGGCACAGCAAGCCAACGCTGCATCGCTGGTGGAGAGAGGTCGTCCATGGCTACTCTCAAGGACGACTGACATCTCTCCCAGACAAGCTGGTCGCCCTCTCGGCGACAGCACGGCGCTTCGCCGCTGCACTGCAAAGCCAGTACGTCCATGGCATGTGGCAAGACGATCTCGTCCGAGACCTGATGTGGTACAGCTACCGGCCGCCTCGGATCAGACTGCCGGACCACTTCCGGCGGCCAGGCTTGAAGAGCTACACATGGTCGTGGGCATCTGTCAACGGGCCGCGCCGGTGGCCTACCCCCAGACCTACCTGGACCAAAACCCGACCCTGACTGCCAGGGCGAGCTACATGACGTTCGGCGCTGCACCGGCCGACCAATTCAGCGACACTGTCAAGGTCTACCTCCGCCTCGAGACAAGTGCCCTCGGCCCTTTCGCGTGGGAAGATCTAGCGCGCTTCTTTCCTTCTCGGACGCGAGATTATGGGACCGAGGAGCCGAACAGTCGTGGCATGGGATACATCTACCCAGATGAGAATGACGAACTGCTATACGCAGGGATGATAGAGAACGATGGTTCGCATACCCAGCACGAGTACTGGCTCTTCGAGCTGTCGAGGAAGGGGCGGACTAGAAACGGTCTCGTCCTCCGGGTCACAGACAGCGGTGCATTCACGCGGGCGGGACTGTACTCCTTCAATACGCTGCTACCTGAGGCCTACCAGGCACAGTGGGAGAATGTGGCTGTGTTTCGCGATGTGCTCTTACTGTAAAACTCGGGTTGTTGCACGACATGTACGCGGGTTGAACATCTAGAGCCTCCATCTTTCCACTGCAAATTTAGATCTCGCTGGAAAAGAAAGAGGCACCATATCCAAACACTATAGGGTAGGTGCGCAAAATCTCCGAAGTTGCCCAACCGTGATGCACGCTACCTGCAACAGGC
The DNA here is from genome assembly GCA_021432605.1 of Coniochaeta sp. PMI_546. Lineage (NCBI taxonomy): Eukaryota > Fungi > Ascomycota > Sordariomycetes > Coniochaetales > Coniochaetaceae > Coniochaeta > Coniochaeta sp. PMI_546. Next base: position 242,234 of record MU271155.1, on the reverse strand, counting down.
AATCGCATCCGGTAGCGCTGTAATACGAACAATCGTTATCGTCTGCAGGGGATCGTGGACCGATAACTGGTCCCACAGGAGCTTCGATAATCGTCACTAGGCTGTGCTGGCTGGCCAGCTGACTTTTGGGGTAGGAAAGGACGGCGTCATCGGGGTTGCACTTATCTTCCTCCCCCCTATCGATCTCGAGACAAAACCGAAAGAGAAAAACAAGCTTATGAGCCCAAAAGGTAGTCGGCTAGTTTCGATAAAAACAAACCACAATCACACAACGTAAGACACAGCCGCAGACAGACTTTCGCAGCCAAGCAACGCGCACAGAGCATCGGTCGCCAAGACAAGAAAAGATGGACCAGCGCGCCCGCCTCCCCGTGTCGCTACCCCGCACCGGCCCGACGACGAGCTACTGGCAGGACCCGCCGGACCGCATCGCCGACGCGCGCACGACCGAGGCGCTTCCGCCGTCGGCCGACGTGGTCATCGTCGGCAGCGGCATGACCGGCGCCGCCGTGGCGTGGAACCTGCTCAAGCACGTCCCCGTGACCGCCGCCGACGGCGCGCCCACGCCAGCAGCGCCCGCGTCTCATCCGAGGCCCAATATCGTCATGCTCGAGGCCAGGGGGGCTTGCTCCGGGGCTACGGGGCGGAATGGTGAGTTCTCTCTCTTTTTTTTCTTTCCAACTTTTATTACTTATTTCACCGTATTCACTGTCAAAATCATTTTCCTATTTCCATATTCCTATTACAATTGGTGTGTCGCAATGTGCTCATACAAAGAGTTGAAATGAAAAACAGGAGGCCACACAAAAGCAGCCTCCTACCGCACCTTCCCCCACCACGCCTCCGCCCTCGGCACGGCCGAGGCGGTCAAGATCGCCAGGCTGGAGCTGGCCAACATCTGCGCCGTGCAGGCCTTCGCGGCCGCGCACAACCTGGCCGTCGAGGCGGACGTGAACCCCTGCAACACGGTCGACGTCATCTACGACGCGGCGCAGTGGGGGGCCGCGCGGGAGGCCGTGGAGGCCATGCGAGAGGCGATGGGAGGCGAGGATGAGCCGGCGGCTAGGTATGAGCTGTACTCTGCTGAGGAGGTGAGGGATAGGCTCTACTGTCCTTCTGGCGAGGGGGAGGGGGAGAAGGTGCAGGGCGGGGTGGGGTATTTTGCTGGGAGCCTGAGTGCGTACAAGTTCACCTGTGGCTTGTTGAGGATGGGGCTCGTGAGGGGGCTGAACTTGCAGACCTGGACGCCGGCGACGGAGCTGAGGAAGCTGGAGGACGGGAGGTGGGAGGTTACCACTCCGAGGGGCAAGGTGGTGGCGAGGAAGGTCGTGGTGGCCACGAACGGGTACACTTCTGCCATCCTGGACCGGTTCCGGGGCGTCATTGTCCCGCTCCGCGGTCAGGTTACGGCACAGAGGCCCGGGAGCAGGATGCCGTTTGGCGGGTGTCTTCCTACGACGTACAGCTTCATCTACGAGGGCGGGTACGAGTACATGATCACCCGGCCGCCTGGGTCGCGGTTTGCGGGGGATGTTGTGATTGGTGGCGGGCTGGCAAAGGCGAAAGATGGGGGGCTGGAGGAGTATGGTACTACGGACGACACCACTGTCAACTCGGACATCAGCGAGTACCTCAGGGGCACGACGCCGAGGTATTTCGGGAGCAATTGGGGGGAGGACAGCCCCGAGGGACGGTTGCGGGCCGAGTGGACGGGCATTATGGGGTATAGTCCGGATGGATACCCGTTCGTGGGACAGATGCCGGGGGAGGAGGGACTCTGGATAAGTGCTAGCTTTCAGGGCCATGGGATGGTGCTGTGCTGGAAGTGTGCGGAGGCGCTGGTCGAGATGATGGAGGGCCGGGATGGGGAGGAGCTGGGGGAGTGGTTTCCCGAGGTGTTTAGGTTGACGGGCGAGAGGATGGGGAAGAGGTTCGAGGGACGGCTGCATACCATTGCACCGGCGTCGAAGCAAGAGGTGGCCAATTGATACTCATGGGGTGTGAAATGGCTGTCGGATTGACGCGGTTCGGAATCCGGATGCCTTGAACATCAGATAGGAGCTGATGGTCTGATCTCCTGAAGTGAAGGTCAAGTCGTGCTCTGACATGATGGCCAACGCTATCTGTTCTTTGGCGCGGCGTTGCTGCTGACATGCGAGATTCTCGGCAATGACGAGCAGGCGATCTCTGGTTGGGCATGGTTTAATATCAGGGCTGCCTACTGCGTCTTCTTGAGAGCCATGTGAAACACGAAGCGGGCTGTGAAAAACAATTCTATACCTTCTGGGCCGGGCATCCGGAAGGGAGCCTAGGTACGTTTTCACGATACAGCAAACGTGTTTAGGAAGTAGATACACTACCTAAGTATTCGCTGTGGTCAGACTTGCGCTCGTCGCACTGGCGATTTCGTTCATCAAGAATGAGGCTCGAGCTCCCCGTATTATGGAGCAAGCTCGCACTCCGGCAAAGCGCGAAAAAAAAGAGACGCAACGTGTCTACCGTGGCTTGGCGGCGATAGAATCAGGGTTCGGAATTCCGGTCGAGTCCTCGACGTATTCGGACAGAACCTGGTCTTCCACGGCTCGGTCGACGCCTGATGCCTAATGACTAATGCCCAATTCGGATGAGGCCGAGATGAGACGAGACGAGACGAGACGGCCGGTCGATGTCTCTCGGCGAGGACGGGCTACACTAGGTAGACTTGAGTGTCCAGGTCAGGGTACCTTGCTTTGGGTAAGGTACCTTCTAGGCTCTGGTTCGCAGCTAATGAAGAGCGGGAGGAAAGCGGGTAGCGGAGGATATATCCCGGGAATTTCACCTTTTTTAACTCTTGTCGAACCTGGAACTCTAACGGTCAGCATTGGGGTCCACAGTTCCTTCCCACCGTGGTCCGTGGGCTTCCAGGTCCCCAGGTCCCGTCGCTTCCACTTGAGTCTTGGCAACTGCTTGGCCATATCTGGTTCCACTTCATGTTTCGGTAATGAGCTTGTTAGGGAAGAAAGAGCAACCGAGTTGTTTTAGTTCAAAGGTGGATTTCTGTGGGGAAGGCGCGACACATGCCCAGTCGAGGGAATGATCTTCAGGCCCGCCTTCGACTCTTCTCCTCTAGAAGCTTGCACTGTTCCATTCAATCATTCAATGGTCGAAGGCGTCAATGATGCCCAGATTGCGCGCATGATTTCTGCGAGTGCTCAAGAAGAAGTGGATGCAGTGGTTCTGGATGCTGGATGCTAGCTTCGTAACGGATTGCTGTTTCTGGCATCCCGTAGTCCGTGACCGTTTGAAGGCCGATGGGGTTCCAAGGCGAAGGAAGGTGAAGGGCTTATCGGTCAAGGGGCTCTTATCTCAACCTTTTCCGCCGCAATTTCCTGACTCGATGCAAGGAACTTCTGATGATTGCCGATACCCTTGTAACCAGTCCGCCGGGTCCGGCTTTCAAATGCTCTCGTCATTGAAGCCTTCAGGACACCGATATCCCTCGCAAATTGTCTCGCCGATGGGAACAAGGCCAAGGCGATCAATGACGGCTAAGACACCCTTGGTAAATCATTTGAGAAGCAAACTCTGGGCGTGAACATAGCACGCTTAGCTCAGAGAAAGCCCACAGGCTCTCTCCTGCGGAGAGGTTTGGCATGCGTCTGATAGTGTTTGTAAATCGCACCACCCAGCAGCGTCTTGGCCGTAATTGAGTGCGTGCCAGCATTCGCCGGATCACCAGGCAGCCGGAGTTCGCGCAATCTCTACGAGCTGCGAAGCCTGCGATGCAGCTCACAAGCCTTCGGAAGATGCACCACGGGGGCACAGATGCTTCTGAGGGAAGCTTGGCACCCGCTGTGCTGGGTCGGCAGGTTCAGCACTCTATCCCTCCGAGTTCGAAAATCCCAGCAGTTTGGTCCCCGACGGCGCCGACGATCCCTGCCGCGGTCGCCTTCATGATAACCTCTATCTCACTATATTACGGAGATCATCCCCAAGTTCGTCTTGACCGCTACATTCCTTTCCAGTGAATGGACGCACACACGGTGGTATTACATAGTAGCCATAGTATGGAAGCACATGCACGATGCTCAACACATGGGAGAACGAATGGCAAACGTGTCGAGTGCTACCTTAGTGTCCAGCTATGAGGTGTGCGGCACTTACCGTTACCCCTCTTTACATGCGCTTGGCATTGGTGATGCCTCGATGGACCACCAATACCATCGTCACGTCGAGCTTTCACAAGATGCAAGCATGACAGCCGAGCCAAATGCCAAATGCCCGAATCTCCAAGATAGGAAGGCCGATTCTTGCGCACAGGAACAAAAGATGAGCAGCTGAGAACTTGATGCCCGTACCGCTGATAGCGAAGTCGGCATCGGGGAGTCAAGCCATGGTCCAGCCATGGTTCGAGCTGTATTCGTAGACACCACACTGAACCAGACTGGCGGGTTTCACGGCACACACGAGCTGCTACCAACGAAATTCGCATCGACCGTACACTAATTAACCCTTGTCGTTTTGAGAGAGGTACCCTGCTGATGGGATTGGCACATGCAACATCCCCCTTGCAGCATCATCTGGGTTGTCGTCCTCTTGCACCCAAACATGGACCGGGAGGATAGGCAATCCGAAAAGCCTTTTGTTTCCGTTGAAAACTGCATTCGGATGACGATTGCACGTGTGTATATTGTATATCTTACGTGCGCAGGCCATTTGAGCAGTTAACTGTCTCAGCTACTAGGTACCTTAACCACTGTAGCATCTGGAACCACGTCCACCCCACTACTGTCCCGTCAGTCTTATTCCGCCTTTTAGCGGGTCAGCTCCGCCATTTTCTTTTTTTCGCCATTGCTGCAAGCGTTTGGCCGATCGCATTCGACATCTGCTGGCCCCAGCACCGAGTCTCCAGTACGTGTGGTGTACAAAGGTACACAGGACTGACTTCCTTCCCTCACCCCTGTAAGTGTAAGAGGCAATGCGGCAATGGTACCGGATGCGGAGCTAGTACACAGGTACGTACCTCAGTAAAAACAAAAAGGACTTTAATGGCGAACCAAGGGTTGTAATGGTAGTGTATTGTCCACCCATGAGTCCAGGACCACCCAGGACCACCACGGTGCCTCTCTCCTTGCATCGCGAATTGGCAATACCGTTGTAACTGGTAAGGGAAAAGAAACCCCCAAAAACACGCTGCATTGCCCAATTTTTCGTGTTTCCCAGCTCCGCTTCCCAAATATTTTCGTTCCCCTCCTTGTCATCTCTTGCGACCACACCGCCGGATATTACGGCAGTCAGTCAGTTTTTTCTCCCCTTCCTGTTCTTTTGCCAACCTTACCGACACACCGGTTCGCTTCCCCAGGAACTTCCAGATTTCCTCCTGCAAGAGTTCACAAAAAAAAAAAAAACAAGGGAACCCTCATGCACCTTAAACTTGCCAAACACAAGTCCCGAACCACAGTGTCGGGTCATCATTGCTACCAGCCCGCCCCCATATCTGAGCTGACTCGCCGCCCGCTTTTGTAAGCATGAAGCGGTGACAAGTGATCGCTTTTGCCTGTCGTTGGGGTTTCCACTGAAACTTTTCGCAAATCGTCGAACCACACAAATAGCCCTTTCGAATTGTGATTCTCAACTTAGGTCTAATTGATAAGAGTGTGTGGCTGATTGAGGACCGCAACACCACAATCACCACATCACACCCCGCAGCCTCAATCTCAACATCTTCCACATTGTCACATTATCACACTATCACACACCATTGCACATCCACGATGTCAGACTCATCCAAACCAGGGGAACGGCCCTCGTCGCCCGTCTCCTCCGCCTCAACCAGCATAGCAGTCGGCTCAACCCCAGAAGAAGACCTGTACGCCCTAGCCGGCCATGTCCGGCGCTCGCCCTCCGCCCACGCCTCATCCACGGGCGCCACCGGCCAACCGGGCTCCTTCATCAGCTCCGCCACTCACCCGCCGGACGAGGCCGCCAACAACCCTTTCCTCTTTGACACCAACATGAGCAACTACCCGGCCAGCATGACGAGCTCCATCCGGCAGCACGTTTACGAAGGGGGGCTCAGGTATCACGCGTTCCGGGACGGCAAGTATGCCTTTCCCAACGACGACGTGGAGCAGAATCGTGATGATATGAAGCATACCATGACGATTATGCTGTGTCGAGGACGGCACTTTTATGCGCCTGTGGAGGAGAGGTTGAGGGAGGGAGGGAAGTGTCTTGATCTAGGTGGGTGAATTTCCCGTTCTTACTTCGTCTTCCTGGTGTATGAGAGAAAGGAATGGCTACAGTGGCGTCGAGATCACGGAGAGGGTAAGGATTGAGAGAGCGGAAAGGGGCAAAGCATGCACGGATCTCCTGATTTCCATTCCACTACCTTCCTTGAGTGCGATGAGGCTTTACCGCTGTCCGGTGGTATCAGTGATCGCCAGGAGCGGGTGAGATATATGGAGCTCGGGCGGTGAAGTGCCTCTCTGAACAGCATACTGCAAATGGCCGTTATCCGTCACTGCAAAGTGAGACATTGCCACGAAAAAAAGAACAGGGAGCTGATCTGCGTTGTACGACAGGAACAGGAACTGGCATCTGGGCTATCGAAGGTGAGTGGTGTGCAGGCGTCTTTTCTCTCTCGTTGTCGTCACCTCCCCACCCTGATTCGTCTGCCGGAGCTGTGTTACCAGGCTGTCGGGACGCTGCAGTCAAAACGCATGCTGCCCCACACTCCGCAAGGCGCCGCGGAGTAAACAACCCTCCGAACTCGTGGTTGAGTCCTATGATGGCTTGGCGCCGTGCGACTCAAGTGAGCCACGGCTGGTTGCAGACTCTGTGGTCGCACTCGCACTCATCATACCTGTCGCACCAAAAGGCTGTCATGATCTCTCCGCGAGCCTTGACTCTCCTCACCCCTCGCCAACTGACTTCTCACCCTCACCGTCCCCCCACCAACCAAAGACATACTAACAACCCACAAAAGTCGGCGAATCCTATCCCGCCGCCACAATAACCGGCCTCGACCTCTCCCCCATCCAGCCCAACTACGTGCCCGAGAACGTGCACTTCTTCGTCGACGACTTCGAAGAGGACTGGCTGGACCCGGAGGCCTCCTTCGACTTCATCCACATCCGGCACACGATCCACTCGATCCGCGACCGGCCCGCCCTGCTGGCCCGCGCCTACCGCCACCTGAAGCCGGGCGGCTACCTCGAGATCCAGGAGCTGCACTACAGCCCCCAGTGCGACGACGCCTCCGTCACGGACTCGGTCCCCTACGCCTTCCGCGACTTCATGGGGTTCCTGGACGAGGGGCTCCGGGCCCTCGGCAGCGAGCTCAACTCCATCGTCCGCGTGCCGGAGGAGATGTCCGAGGCCGGCTTCGAGGACGTCCAGGTCGTGGCGCACAAGTGCCCCATCGGCGTGTGGCCGCGGGACAAGAGGATGAGGCTCTGCGGGCTTTTCCTCAGGACCGCCATCATGGATGGCCTGAGGGGGCTGAGCAAGAGGCCGTTCGGGACGGGGCTCGGCTGGACGCAGTTGCAGATCGAGGTGTTTCTTATCGATGTCCGGAAGAGTGTGATGGATAGTCAGTATCATACTTATTTTCCGTTGCATATTGTCTATGGCAGGAAGCCGGGTTGGTAGAGGGACACGGGTCAGAGGGTTTTGGGAACCTAGACACAAGACGGGCTCATCCCCAGGGGATCTTATGGGCCTCTGCAAGCCGGAAGCCAGCCTTTTGAAGAGGCTACGGACAAGGCACTGTGGCGATGACATGGGTCACGTCACCTGCCAGGCCCCGGAGACGCATGCCGGCCACTTGGGCCAGCGAAGGCGTTATGACTTCGGCTCCAGCTGACTGCCACTGGGATGCGGAAGTACTTCCGAAGCTATTTGGTCATGCCTGTGAACGGGAGGGAGCAGTCGACGGCGGCCTTGAAGTGACGCACAACTAGACAACAACTTCAACAACCGACAACGACAACGACGACGACGACGACAAGCGGAGACCACCGGCTGTTACCGCAAGGTCCATAAGATGACGAATATGGGCAAGAGGTTGCATATCAGGTTGCAAAAAAAAGAGAACCAAAAAACGGGCCGCGGTGAGAGCCGCTACCATGCATCGCCCTCCGGATCCTAGGCGTTCGTGCCGGTCGATGGGGCCACGGGGGAGGAACGGATATGGACAGGAGGCTGCATATGGGCGGATTTCAAAATGGGAGAAAGGAGGGGCCATGATTATCCAACCGGTCTGTCTGCACGGGCATAGAGAACGGCAAATGGGGACCACAGGTCCCCAATGATGACGACAGGTGTGGCGGTAGTGTGTATTTTTGCATATTGCGATGTTGGGTAATACCCCCCACCCCCATCGGGCTTGGGTCCGGGAGCTCTCTAGAAAGGTTTTACGATTGTAACGACGACGCAAGTTAATATCACATCCCCCTCCTGAATTCATGGGCGGCGTTGAATGTATGGCGGTTTGTATTTGGCGATTTGTCCCAGGTGTCTGGGCAAAATGATGGTATTTCCAAAAGACATGAATACTTTTGTCGTCCAACATGACTGTGACTAGGTAGACAGCAATATCCTCTGCTTGCTTTCCAACACAGAGGCAGGGCAGCTACATACACGTCCCAGATCCCCTGTCCTCGTTAAAAACCCCGGGCTCATGAACGTTGCCATCTAGGGAACAAAGAGAGTAACAGCTCGCTCCTCAAACGCCAAGTTCGTCGAGGACCCCATTCCACGGAAGTGCCACGATGAAGTCCACCCAGCTCCCTCGCCTATATATCCATATTCAGATTCAACGACCATATTGAGCAGCTCACCCGTTCTCAACCTGTCTTCTCCCCCTCCAAAAGATGTCCATCCCCCTCCCCACTCCCCTCCGGCCTCCTCCAATGAACCCTGACCCTCCCCCAGCTATGCTCAGCATACTCCTCCTGCACGCGATCGCACTTCCTCAGCCCCCACTCCGTAACCCCCATCATAAGACAACTCTCAAACATAAACGCACAGCTTCCCTCCCCAACCTTCTCGGGCCGGAGCTCCCTCCCCCTCGCCCCCTCATAACTATCCGCATCCGGCCCATGCCCACTCATAACATTATGCAGGCTCGCCCCGCCAGGCACAAACCCCCCCTTCCCGCCCTTCTTGGCATCGTACTCGCCCCCTATCAGCCCCATGAACTCGGACATGGTGTTGCGGTGGTACCAGGGCGGGCGGAAGGTGTCCTCCCCGACCAGCCAGCGAGGGGGGAAGATGACCAGGTCGGCGATGCTGGTGCCCGGGTGGTCGGAGGGGGCGGACAGGACGGTGAAGATGCTTGGGTCCGGGTGGTCGAAGGACACGGTGCCGATGGTGTTGAAGCGGCCCAGGTCGTATTTGAAGGGGTAGTAGTTGCCGTGCCAGGCGACGACGTTGAAGGGGGTGTGGGACTGGCTGGTCTGGAAGAAGGAGTTGTTGAACTTGGCGGTGATGGTGTATTTGGTGGTTCCGTCGTCGGCGGTGGTGCCGTGGTCCTCGTCGAAGCAGGCCAGGGGAACCTGGAAGTCTCTGGCGTTGGCCAGGCCGTTGGAGCCGATGGGGCCGAGCTCGGGGAGCTGGAAGTGGCCCTGGTAGAGCTCGAGGGCGTAGCCGCGGGCCGGGCCAGAGGGTAGGTGGACCTGGTACTTGACGCCCCTGGGGATGACGGCGATCTCCATCGGTCGGACGAGGAGCCAGCCGAACTCGGTGCGGATGTCGAGGGCGCCCTCCTGCGGGACGATGAGGAGGTCGCCGTCGGCGGAGTAGAAGGCCGAGGTGGCGGGCATGGACTTGCCGGCGGCGTAGATGTACATGCCGAGGCCGTGCTTGAGGGTCGGGTCGCCTGCCCCTGCGAGGAGGCGCAGGCCGGAGACGAAGTCGGTGTCCGGGTCGTGGGCGAAGGGGTCCCAGCGGAGCTGGTTCGGGATGAAGTGCAGCTTGGACTGGTCCGGGGCGATGTCCTCTGTGTTGGGTAGGGTGACGGGGGTGAAGGCCGGGTGGCAGCAGGAGGGCAGGATGCGGTAGAACCAGGTCTGCTTGTTCTCGTGCCGGGGCGCTGTGAAGGCTGTCCCGGACAGTTTCTCGGCGTAGAGGCCGTGTGGTGGTTTCTGGGGCGAGTTGTGGCCGATGGGAAGTGCACCCGGAACGGCTTCTGATCTGTGGGGCATTAGCATACGCCGGTGTCGGTGCTATGATACGGGAAGGAGGGGAGTTACTGGTGGTGGTTGTCGAAGCCGTTGAGGTAACGGTACTTCTCCTTCACGTCAAAGGTGGTGACTGGCATTGTGACGGTGTAGTGTGTAGTGTTGGGTGGAAATGTGAGTCGTTACGTGTGTCTCGTGAATCTCTGGCTCTTGAGTCTTGTCTTTTCAGGTGAGACTTGAGATTTATATGAAGTCTGAGTCAAATTTTAGGCGTGGCCGTATGCAGCTCCGGTATGCCTGTCCGGATATCGCGGGTTGACTGTGGTTGTGTGCGTTGTGTGGACCGGTAGTCGAGAGGTCTTCCTTCAAGGGCTGTTGAGTAAGGATACTCAAAGCAATTTTGTTTAAGATATTATGAATAGAGTGTGCGAATCAGATCTGATATGCTGTCCAAAATACGACGACGTTGTGTTTGTGGTGTGGCTGTGTTGTAGCAGCTGTGTCAAGAGTGTAAGTCTAGTTCAGCACTTCACGACAGGACATTTGAGGAAGGATGCAAAATGAATCCAAGATGAGAGAGCCAGATGGTCTTTAAGTAAGAAGATAGACTTCTTGCATATGTAACCCCCTCATCCCGAAGGTTGAGATAGCCAAACCTTGGAACGAAGGAGAGTTCAATGTGAGTCCCGACATGGGACGGCGGCCGTCATATGCGGAATCACAGGAGCGGAGCCGATGGTAGCCGCCAATACGCGTTGGGCTGTGTGTGACCTCTCGGAGCGGGGCCCGGGCTCGGCTTTGCGATGGTCAATGAAGCTTCAAGTAAAATGGCTTAAATGTATTTGTTTGCATGGTCCTGGATGGGTGCACAAATATGGCTTTGATCTATATTTCAGTAGCTATGAATGCAAATCCAGACTCCCTCTTGAATTGTTGAACTGGGGTTGAGTCTGTCTTCCAAGTCCAAAGCCTAAACCCGACGATAAGCTCTCCGGCACGCCAAGGTTGCGAGTGTAGATTGTACAAGAAATTAGCTAGCTTGTACCGACAGCAGCTTATTTTCTGTACAACCGCTAGTACATCGACGCCGAGGACCAACACAATAGCAACACCTCACAGGCCTGTTCCTTCGGTGGAGTTATTAGGAGGATCACGGTGTTTTAAAAGTGTCAATCTGACATCCCAATTCCGTAGCCTGCACTGTAGCTCTGCCAAGTCACGAGACTCAGCCCTGGCTACCACGTCATCCACCCTCTTGTCAATTCGACAGCCAGTGCACAAACTTTTAGACGCCTCTACGCTCAAACCTTACTTGTAGCCGAGTCACAGTCCCCAAGGCAATAGCAATATCGGGTAGACGTACTCGCAGCAGAGGATGTCCATTTGAGTTTAAAGGTCCGACACCGTGGTCCAGCCCATCAGCGCCTGTTTGTGACAATGCAATCCCGCCAGCTAAGCATTCCACTCAAAGGTCGGCCAAGGTACGTGTAACAACAGGCTCGAGAGTCTCCTCTCTTTCGCCAGGGAGAAAGATAATACAACTACTGGTAGTCCGGCTCAACACCTCAGTCCATCGCGATGTCCCCTGTCTATCCCCAGATGGCCACCGACAGATCAGGGTCAAGTAAGGACATCGGTCAGAGACAGAAGAGTTCCGGACGTTTGTGACGGTGAAGGATTCACTACTCGTCACCACCCTTCTTCTTCTTCTTGCTGACGTGCGTCATGGGGCCGGCATCCTTCTGCAGGTGCACCACCAGCCGCGTCCAGCTCTCCTCCTTGTCCCACTCGAAGCCGGCTAGGTAGGGTTTGTCGAGCTCGTCGTCGGCCTGTCAAGTACACTTTGTTAAACGTCATGTCACGGTGAAGGGACAGAGGTGTGGAGGAGGTGCTGGCATACCCTCTTCTTATACGCCTTGTGGATCGCATCTAGTGCATCCTTGATAGTCACGCCCTTGAGGTTCCGTGCCGTTACCTCGAGTCCCAGCGGGAAGTGCAGGTCGATCTTCTTGACCGGGGGGGTTGTGAGGAGCTTCTTGAGGTGTTCTTTCTCCTCGACTGTTGATGGCGACGTGTTGATCTTCCTGTGCAGCGGACGCATCAGTAACCGCGCAAAACACATCCAGCTCGAGAGCCGGCACGCTTACCATCCCAGCTTCTGGGTCTCTGGTGCGATCTTGAGCTCAATTCCTTGAGCCTCTGCAGCGTGTTAGCATTGTTCCGGGCCATCCGGTCAGCAAGGAAATGGGAGGCGGCACATACCAAGGTCGTTGACGTTGAACACTCCAGCTGCGCTAGAACTTGCCCTGCGATGGCCCTTTGCGGCCTCCTTTGGTGGTGATGATGAGAGGCCTTGGACGGCAGAGTCGACCTTGGAGAGTGGTTCTGACATGTTGTGTGGCTGGTGTTCTGATCAAACCGGAGATGGAAGGATCAGGTGATTGATTGGTATACTGCAGCAGCAATTGTGTAAGCACTCTGTGTCTCTCGTGATACCGTTGACAGGAGTCGGAGAGAACATACCTTTTGGTGAGATGACTGTTGTCAATTGATTGCTTGTTGTTGAGCGTGAGACAGAAGAGGATGTCGAGAGACAACAAGAGGAGGGGAAGCAGGAGGAGGTAATGAAGAGGGGAAGGGAAGGGGGGGGTTTCCGATCGGGACACGGCTGATGCATTGTTCCTGTCTCAGTCTGTGACTCGATGCGAGCGCGTTTGCTGAGAGGTACAAGCAGTCTGGTGCTTCTGACAGCTCGAAAGGAAGGTACACGGCGGGCTGGGCGAGTTCCTGTTTCGTCAGACCGGGCGGGGTAAGCTGTCTCGAGATCATGAGGTGGTTACGAGCGCCGATCGCGTGACTTGACCACCAGTACCACATCCCTCCTGCGAGAGCTGATTACTGCTTTCGGAGCTTCCCAGGTGTGGCATGACCAAAGCACGCCAGGTACGTACCTCGCTTAGCGTGCTCAGCAATGTGCGCAGTGGCCTGTGCGTGCCGTGTTCAGGCGCTACTAAATCCGGGGAAAACCTGGGGTAGGGAAATAACTGCTTTTCTTCTCTCCGCTCCCCGCCCATGACATTCCTGACCGAATCAGAACTTGTGTCGCTCGAAGTGTCCCATCATTTCATCCTCTCCACGATCAGGCTGAGGAGCCTCTCGCCAATAAGCGCTGCACACAGATCAAGGTACCTCTTGGAGTTTATATAGAGGTAGTATCGCGAGCAATACGTTATCGATATAGTCCTCCGCTTGGAAACCAACCAACATGTGCAAGATCATCATTAGATCCTCTCCCACGGCCACTCTAGGCCTATGGTGACATAAGACGGCTAGTTCTCAGCTGTCTAGCAAGGACAGATACACAGAGTCCCCTGAGTCTAAATCCAGCATCGTGTCCTATCAACCTTCCTGACTTGCAATTGAGCCCTCGCCATTCAAGTGGAGCAAAATCTGTAGGAGCAACAATCAAGCATACTTGCAGTCACTATGCACTGGCAATTGACTCGAATCACGGGGACTCGACTCTTAGCTATGATACCGGAAACACGGACCCCATACCACACTCTACAGTCCTACGATCAACGGTTTCGAGCCGTGTAGCCATCTTGACACTGAGCAATCTGACTAATTACTAGTACTGCATCACGCGCCTTTTGACGGGACGCCGGGGGGTCAGGATCAGAGGATTGGCAATGCAAGAGGTGTCTTGCGAGTGAAGTGCTGTGGTCAGTTGCACGGTTGGGCAAGGAGAAGAAGGAGGGATTCTCGAATACTAGTCCAGCCGTCAAAACCATGGTTGCATGGCTGGTGTGGTATCTGAGGCGGGCATAGGTGGCCGTGGGCCAATACAGGGTTAGGGTTATTACCGCGAAACGCTCATTGGCCCGCGATTCGCTGCCATCTTCAGCCGCACTCTTCTATCTTGCCGTCCGGCAGGCTTCAATCCTCGCCCCATTTCGTCGGGGGCAATTCAAGCAATTTGACTTGTGACACTGTTACTGCCTTGTCCAACCTTGCGCCGTTGGATAACACTGGGTCTGCCAGGGGCTCAGAGTAGTTATTTCTCACATTACCATCGCAGGTGACAGCTCTGACGAGGGGAACGGCACACATCATGGCGATTCCGAGGCTGCTGCTCAAAGAAATCGACCGCTGGTCGCGTGAAAAGTTCGACATGGTTCTTTCCTTAGCCGCGGTTATACCAACCTATTCTAACACTTTTACCCCTTGCAGTATTCCCGGTATCAGCGCTGTGCATCGCCCAGACAATATGAGGCTATGGGACGCCGAGATTGCCGGCCCGTCCACGACCCCATATGCTGGTATGTCAACTCGAGCTGGTCAGTCATAGGTCGAGAGACTGATGTAAAGCAAGGTGGCATCTTTAAGCTTCAGCTTTTCCTTCCGGAAGACTACCCCATGGTAGCTCCCAAGGTCCTGTTCTTGACGAAGATATACCATCCCAATATTGATGAAAAAGGACGGGTCTGCCTCGACGTCTTAGAAGGTCCCTCATCTTCACGCCTACTATTCACGTGGCGTCTCTTCGCTGACGGTTTTTAAAGGAAATTGGTCTCCGGCATTGCGGGTCCGTACAGTTTTGCTTAGCATCCAGGCACTTCTTGGGGCTCCCAATCCCGACGATCCGTTGACTGTTGATATCGGTAAGAAGTGGAAGGATGACGAAGCTCTTGCAATCAAGACCGCCGTGGATTGGACTAGGCTGTACGCGAAGCCCAAGGTAGGCCATGAAGCCGATGGGGAGTCGCGGCCTCTCTTGACAAAAGAGAGTCTCCGTACTCGCAGCGGCGCGAACCAAGAGCGTCCAGCGGACGGGGTAAACGCAGCCGACACGCCGATTCCAACGACGGTGCCACTATCGTCGAAAGCTTTATCGAAGAAGCCAGCGGGTCTAGCCACTCATAATACTACAGCTAGGTGCGCGGGTGATTTCCAGTACGCGCAACTCCAGCGCGATGACGAGATCCGGCTGCTGCGGCTGTATCCAGAGTCTTGCGGCGACTTCATCACGGGAACAGTCGAACATGCGGTGCTGCCAGCCTGCAATCATGAATCCCAATCGGAGAATCAACTATCCGACTGTGCCAAATGCCATAACATGCCTCAGATTCCGCTATACGAAGCATTGTCCTATGCATGGGGAGATCCCAAAGCCACAGAAACGATATATCTCCACAATCAGCATTCCAGCACGACCTCAAGCCTCGGTATCACGTCTAATTGCGCCCGAGCCCTGCGACAGCTTCGATATCCCGATTCAGAGAGGCTCATATGGGTCGATGCTATATGCATAAACCAAGCCAACATAGAGGAGCGTAGTGCACAAGTACGAATCATGCATCGCATTTATAGTAATGCTTCGCATGTGCTCATCTACTTGGGAGACAGTTCCGTCGACAGCGACAAAGCGATAGGAATCCTTGAGGATGACGCCGGTGGCCGTCGGCCATGGACAACGGATAACTTGGACCATGACGAGGTCACGGCGCTGAAGAATCTTCTCCACCGTCCATGGTTCCACAGAGTATGGGTGCTGCAGGAGGTCGCCTGCTCGAGGTCCGCTCGCGTCATTTGCGGTTCGCGGATCACGCCGTGGCGGGAGACATTTCATAAGGCACATTCGTCGTCGATCGGGCACATCGAAAAGCTTCGACCCCTACCCTACGTCATGTCCTTTGGCGAGTCACGCTTGATTGACACCATGACACCCGAGGGACTCTTCCGCGAGCTGCGCAACGCACGCGACTGCGCGTCCACAGACGCCAAGGACAAGATATATGCACTGCTCGAATTGTTCCAGGAACGTCCACATGACAAGCGTCTGACCATCGACTATACACGCAACCTTACCGATCTTTTCACGGACGTAGCAGAGTATCTGCTAGAGCATATGGGGCCGAGTGTCCTTTCGGAAAGATACGGAGACAGCAGGATAAATGGCCTGCCATCCTGGGTTCCAGACTGGACCGTTACCTCCCGAAATCAGCCATATAGCTTCCATGGCTGTTGTGCCGGGGGCCAACGCCCCGGTCGGATAGACTTCGCACCGGTAGACTTCGATGGGGACTCCGACGGAATGCTGAACATGAACACAAGTCCGCTCGGTCGCCGAATAACGAGAATACTGCCGTCATGGGCCTCGGACCTGACACAGCCTTCTCATAATAACCTGTTCCGTTTTTCTGACCATTTTACGGGGGAAAGTCACACCCGCTTCACGCCATCTCCCGGAGGGAGATCCCCACGAGGGCTGAGAGTACGCGCAGCACAGCTCTGCCGCTTGGAGACCATTTATATGAAGTTTCATGACAGCTTCGACAGCGGGCTTAAGACTCTCCTGCAATGGGACCCACCCGATCACATCACCTCATTTGATCAGATGTTGGAATACATCAGTTTTGTTGAGACAGGGTCTCGTCTAGGATATAGCCCCATTGACTGGACGCGGGGGAAAAGCCCAAATCTGGAGAGTTTTCGTGACAGGTGGAACCGTCATAACAAGGAGACGAAGCAGGTGCTGTCCAAGCTTCGAAACAGGACGTTCTGTATCGCCGAGGGGCGACGACCGGTTTTGGGTCCACACACTGCCCAGCGGGGCGACGAGATATTCCTACTTGAAGGAGGCAAGATGTGTTACGTGCTGAGGCGTACTGGGAAGGCCGGGGTGTATAGGCTGGTAGGAGACTGCGTTTTGCTGGGCTACATGCAGAAGCAGGACAACTGTGATATTCACGCATATTGTGTCCGGGATGGAGAGGCTCACGAGGGTGCTGTGCAGTGGACAGAGATACTCATCGTCTAGATGAGTAATCAACGAGGAAATCGACTGACATGACATGGGGTATGGTGGTAAGCCCGGGACGTTGGGGTCAGTTTGATGGGCCAAATATCCGTTCTCCCTGGTTGGCCTTGCATTCATGGACTCTTCAAAGACACAGGGGCAGTTTTAACAAAGCTATGTCTGAAACGCCTCACAAAAATAGAAGTTCGTCTTTCGTACAGCGTATCGTCAATGACTCTACCCAAGAGTTATACAGGCAAAAGGCAGCCCATAGAGTCCGACATTCAAGCAGGGCCGCATCAAGACTTGGAAAGCCGTGTTGCCTCCTTACCAAAACCGCCAATTCGAACCACGCGACCCATGTCGCACCTGTCTTACTTCCACCACATAAATCTGCCTAGTCTTGCCAGGGCTCTTCTTGACCAGGGTACGTGGCCGGGAGTGTGACCGGTCCACATGAGACGAGCCTTCGCCGCGTTCAGGCTCCGCGTGTTGTGGATCAACAATTAGCGCATCGTCGCCACGGTGGCTGGAGGAGCGGATCGGCTCTCCAAGACCACGAGCATCCCGAGATGCTCGAGCCAGGCTCTCGCGCTCCTGACGAAGCCTCTCCTCTTCCTCTTCGCGCTCAGCCCGCATCTCCTCTCTCAGGCGCTCCTCGCGCTTACGCCTCTCCTCCAAGATAATACTCGCCGCCGCAGTCTCCTCCAAACGTCTGCTCTGTCTCAGCTCCACCTCGATTGCCAATCTCGGAGCGGCTGGTCTTTGGAGTATGTGATCGATGATCGCCAGTCCGGACTCGCGGTCGCCCGTGAATCGACAGCACCGGGCCCCCTGGCGGATCAGCCCTTCCCAGTGGTTAGGGGACTCCATCAGCTGCTTCTCGCGAAGGAGACACTCCTCCTGGACAGCGGCGTTCTGGCTCGTGACAGTATTCCACGTTGTCGTGCAGAGGATGACGTGGGGATAGAACGCTGCGCCGCAAATAGCCTGCATGAGCCTCAGATTCATGCGGCCCAGTCCGGTGACACGTCTGTCAGTGATTCGCTGGAAGTATACGACGCCAGCAATGGGCGGTATGTCCTGGGGGTTCATGAAACTTGCTATGGTGCCGAGGGTGTCCAGGTCGTCGCGGCTGGTGTCGTCGAACCCGGGAGTATCGATAAGGGTGACGAGATTCCCGAGGTAGTCGACCTCGATGAGTTGACAATCGGTTGTGCCTTGGGCGATAAGTAAGGGGCATGACGAGCAGGAGGAGTACTAAGAGACTCACAAGATGTGACGCCGTGACCTATCTCGACCTTGGCACCTGTGGTCGTTGCAATAAACGTTGACTTCCCTACTCCTGTTGCTCCAAGGAGTAAAATGGAGAGCCCATGTCGCGGTCGGACGGCTTGAGTGGGTGGCATGTCTATGTCAATCCTGTTGAGCTTCAGCATATGTGCAGAACGATGTGTTGTATGGTTCAGGCTCGCCTCACAATTTCTCCTCTCTCCTCACACTGCTTGTGGAGTGTGCCATTGTGTTGACTATGGTATCGTCTGCTGGAAGTGCAGAAATAGATCCAGAAAAGGTGAGAGGGAGAAAATGAATTAGTGTTGTCAAGTTATGGACGCCGTACTTCACAGTTTACTGTTCTAGGGAGTTGTAGCGGTTTGCCTCTGAAGTCAGACGTCGCGTCTTTGACTTCCTCCTCGGCAAGAGCAACAGCTCCTGCAAGTCTCCTGTTCAAGTCTGCAGCCTTGTCTCTCGCGTATCAGTCCACTCTGGGAAAACATGCAACGTGGCTGTCGCAAGAATCAGCCCGATAATGGCTCGAGAACGACGTCAGCTGAGGGTGCTCGTCATTTCAATTGTTGCCTTGAGTATGTCTCTGTCCTACATAAATTTGACCGTCGTTCCGCATTGAGATGTCTCGTTCAGTTTCGAGAAATCATGAGATTGCGATACCATGGGTCATTGTGGCTGCAGAAGCTGAGATCTTGGCGGCCAATAGCAAGCAGACCATACTATCCCTCCCAAATACTCTCCAGTAACCCATAACGCGTGTTTGGACAGATAGCCGCTGAACATCTGATATCCCTTTCCGTTACTAGACCCTATTGGAGTGTAGACTTTTCGAGACTGGCAGCCACGAAGCAACAACCGACTCACTCAGCATCTGATGCCTGGTAGATCGGAAGTTCTTTTACACATAACGCCATCAGTCACCCAAAAGAGGTGCGGTCCGTACCGAGATTCCTGTGCAGAATGCTGTGTGTTATTTGAGTCTTCGAGGGTCGCCAATAACTCAGGGATAGGGCTCTTCTTAGTCCTTGTTACAACCTTGATTGCCACTTCAAACTCGACATCCCGTAAGATTAGCTGAACAAAGCAAAAACAACATCATATTATCTCTGCTCCTACGATGCCGAATTACGGTTCATATCTCTCTAAGTACCACCTCAATATCCCTTCTCGGCCGGAGATCTTGATCGGTATCATCGGCGTTACCGGTGCAGGAAAGACAACATTTATCTCTAAAGCAACAGGCAACCGAAGCCTGGCAATCGGCCACGGCCTAGATGCCTGTTAGTGCACAAAATACATTATTCATGATGAAACCGTTCATTGATGTCTATCAGGCACCCCCGATGTCGAACCTGTTCGATGTACCATCGACGGACGGCAGATTACTCTACTCGACACGCCAGGCTTCGACGATAGTTCACAATCCGACGCAGACATCCTGCAGCTGATTGCGAACTACCTCGCAGAAACCTACAAGCATCAGATATATCTAACAGGAATCATATTCCTGCAACCCATCAGCAACGCTCGGTTGACCGGCAGCGAGGCGAAGCGCACCCGGCTCTTCAAGCGAGTCCTGGGTGACAACGCCTACGAGAGAGTCGTGATAGCGACAACGCAATGGGAGGAACTGGACGACGACGTGGCAAAATATCGAACATGGGCTAGAGAGTCGAGGAACGACGTCTGGGGGGATATGGTGTCCTCCGGAGCAAGGGTTGTACAGCATCGAAACACCGAGGCCTCAGCGAAGCAAATCGTTCGATCCTTCTTATCATTCGCCACACCCGTCAAGCTCTTGATGCAAGAAGAATTGGCCAAGAATTGCGGCAAAGTAATGCAAACCTCTGCAGGCCGGCAGATGAACTCGGACTTGGATGAATTAGTTCGGCAACTCCGCGGGGAGTTGGAGGAGCTTAGACGCCAAAGAGAAGCCACCCAACAGGAGAGAGAGGAGCTTCTGGAGAGGATCAGCAAGCTCGAGGGCCAGAAGTGGAAGTTGGGCCGTATGACTGTGAGTAAGACCTCTCCTTTTGCATCGAGTTCTCGCATTCCTCGTAATCAAAGTTTTCCGTCAATTTCCAGCCCGCTGAGCAACAAATCGCCCAACAACAGGTAGAAGCCTTGGAAATCATTGGGCCTATTGTAGCCAGCGCAACCGGTCCAATACTCACGATTCTATTGCAAAACGGGGCCATGGGGACGTGTACCATACTCTAATCTTAGCTAACTGGGTGTGAACACAGTTCCGCTCTCCTTGCACGTATCTATGACTTGGACTATCAAGGCTGGTCGCTAATATATATATCACTTCTTGAGGTTCTCCTGAGGCGTATGATCAATTCCGTCGTGGGCTTTTTAGAAGATCTATAAATTTTAACCATTACTTGCCTTTCCCTCATGATTATGGCCCAACTGAAAATGTGGATGTCTTAACATCTCCCAGGTCGTATAAATCATCGTAGTAGGATTTGCGCCCCAAACACTGGCCTCCGCTTCAGGAGCGGAGGTCGTATCATTGAGAGAATTCAGAATCGCAGAAAGTGTCTATGGTAGTTAAAATTGCCTTGGGACTGGTTTTATACCGATACTCCCCCGCCTCCATCTCAGCGACATAGCTTAACCACGCACTCTACGCGCACCGCGCTTCAGGAATCGTCTGTAAACAATATCTGGCCATTCATTGATTAGAGTATTCAGCTTTTCTTGTCCCTGAAGATCTGCTCGCTTGCTGTCGAATACCCACCCAGCCGTTGGAATCGCAGCTGGCAACCACTCCGTACACAAAATCTCCACCCCCAGATTCAAGTAACTCAGAATCATCTCGTGGGCCTCGTTGGTTAGCACGCTTGAAAGTGTCAGACTTGGCTTACAAGTATTTTGGCCCGTAGATGACCTTGGGACCAGCCCAAATTACCGCGAGCGCCGCCTCGGCAGCCTTGAATGGTATTTTGCTGGAGATACACCAGTGAGGCAGAATACAAACGTCTTGGGTGTAACCTCAAGTGGAGACGTCAGGGCCTATCCTCGTGTCTGATATTCAGCTCGTTGCCCCCTTCATGATTCTCCCGTCGCCAGTCAAGCTATGGTACTGTATACTGCGTAGGCAGCAGTCATATTCTGAGATGCCAACTTTCCTGACTTCCTTGAAATTTTCAACCAGATGAGGTTCGGAGAAGTAGCTTTCTTCGCTTGTTGTGGTTGTAGATGACGGCTCAAAATAGGCCCTGGACGCAGCCCTAAAAGACTTAATCACAGAGAGCATGGTGATGATTTCGTTGTTGACGATGATCGTCACGACTTTAGGGTTGGATGTATCGCTTAGATATCGAACGAATATGAATACTAGCTACTGCCATGCCGGGTCATTAGGTTTGCCGTGGGATCGCAAAAAGCAAGATGTTTCACTGATCAGGAGATGCGGAGCGGGGCAACCAAAGACCCCAATCGTACGACGCTTATTATCAAGGCACAAAGGAGTGGTGGCCTCCGAACTCGATCTCTCCTTCTCTCAACTGTGCAAAAGAAGTAAGCTATGCCAGCGTTCCTTATACGTTCGGTGGCAAGTTAAATATATACAATACATACCCAGTGGAGACAACGTCCAAATCGTTGTCGGTAGTGCGACCAGAGCACATCAGTTTCGATTGATAGTGCAGAGTCAGGACATGAATCAGATGGCACCTTCTAACTTCTTGGCGCGTCTCTTGGGACCAACAGCCATCATCTTCGCCATCACCGAGTTCAAGAACGCAAAGATATTCCCCAGCCGTGACCCTGCGGTAATCTACCTCAACGGCGCATGCCTCTTCGTCTCGGGGCTGTCTATCATCCTTCGTCACAACCGATGGCAACCGGATTGGACAGCTACGATCACTATTTGTGGGTGGCTAGCCATGGGACTCGGGTTTTCGAGACTGGTGTGGCCGACGGCGACGCTGGAAGGAGACGACAGCACTTTGGTAGTCGTTGAGGGCGTGCTACTGCTAGCCGGCATATTTTGGACTTGGAAGGGATACTTCAGAAGTTGAGGAGGAAAGACCAGATTGCAGGCGTCAGCCTCGGCCAAGATGAGTAGAGTAGGCTCTACATTGAGAGCCAGAGAAGGATGTCCTGCGAGATCGCTTGGATGGCCACATGAGCTGGAGTCACCGTGTGTCAAGACCCATGGTGATAGGGGATTTTCTTGATCATTTCTAGGCGCTGGAGCAGACTGGAGTCTGAGACGGACAAAGTATTTGTTAGTCGTATTCTATCTGGTTCATCTTACTGTCAAGATCTGGGTCTATATCGTAAGGTTACTCGCACTATCGTGTGGCACTGGGACATCTGCCAGCACTCCACTCCTCATTGGCCAAGCCCTATCATCCCAGGTGCCAGACTGGGCGTTCATGACTTATTTGACGAGGCCGTGGCATGGATTCAGTGAGTTTGCGTGCTTCCTGGGTGGGAATGTATGGGCGGCGGCTGGGGAGACAGGAGGATTTGTGCCTGGTGCTGCTTCCAGATGAGGCCGAAGTAGGAAGCTCTTCGTTATAGTTAGCGCATAGTGCCCATGTTTTACTTGACTATGATTTCGAATTTAATCAACTGTGTCTTTCTCTTAATTGGTCTCTGTATTGAACCCATAGTACGCTGCCATTACATTCCAGGCTTGTCACATAAGAGTCACACCTCTGACCTCAAACACGCAAGTCCCTAGCCACTTTAGTCGAACCCATCTTCGCCATACCCGGCAGCTCGCTCAGCCACCCGTCAGTAACCTCGTTAACCATATCCCTGACAGTGCACTTGTTGGCCGTCGCCATGGGCTGCTTGGTGATACTCCCGCATCCATCATAGAAGCACTCGCTCTTGTCCATCGCCCGCTGCAGCGCATCCCCCTTCCAGCCAAACATGTAGTCCGCGTGCGTCCCGTACCCCTGCGTGCCCTCGAAACTCCACACGAACGGGTTCGGCGCTCCCGCGGTCCACATGGAGTTGAACTTGGTGGTGTCCCAGACGGTCTCGAAGGTCACCTGCGGCACACGCACGGGGTGGGTCGCCGGGCAGGCGCCTGCGTTGGTGAAGCCGTCCATGTTGATGGTGTTGTACATATGAGACTGATGATCGGGCGAGTCGAGGTTCTTTCCGTCCCAGCATCTGTTTTGTCATTCAGTACAAGCTTACTTCCATCTTTGAGATTAAAGGGTCAACTCACGCGGGAAAGTGATGTGTGGTAAAGATGCCGCCCGTGCAAGCCTTCGTCGGGAAATCGGGCATCTCGGCGCCTCTGTTCTGTCCTTGGAGACACTGGTACCGCAGACCAACATGCGGCTTGTTGCTCGCCGTCGGACTGCCGACAGTCATCCTGAATCCGGGCGGGAAGGCCTTGATGGGCTGCTGCTTGAGGTTATCTCGACTGAGGTCATACTGCGTGTAGTACACCGTCAGTCCGCCGGAGGCACCCTGACTTCCACCCAGCAAAGGCTGAACAGGGATGACCGGCACACGGTGGTACGACCCGTTGGTCGGGTGCTTGAAGTACAGGACGGCGGTCCAGTAGTTGGAGAAGTCCTCGCTCATCTGGCACGTCGTGCAGGTGCCGCGCGCGCCGACGTCGCCGGTCATGGTGACGTTGAAGGCGTTGCCGCTGACGATGTGGTGCAAGTGCGCCGTGGGGATGGTGTCGGGCTGCACGACTGGGTCGAGGCGTTGGAAGGTCAGGGTGCTGCAGGGGAAGCGCAGGCCTGCATGCACGGGAGCAATGAGCGCCAGTGCCGCGGTAAGGGACTTCATTGTTGCGGTGGCTGTCTGGCAGCACAGAAAATAGTGAATTGTGGTGTTTGCAGAGGTGAAGAGAAGAAGGAGACAGAAAGTCCGTGTTGGAGGAGTTTTATAAGTTTCGAACTGCCATCTTGTAGCATAATGTTCCTAGTCAGTCCTACATGGTAGCATATTCCCTGTGATATTGACTAGCGCGTGGCGAATAGAGAACGCTCAACGGAGCAGAAGCAGCTTGTCCATGTCTGCCGTGGATCGGTTATGTGTATAAGTCAAGGATGTTTACCCGGTAATATGGTTGCTTAATCAAGCTTCCATATGTGTGCCTATATTTATGAGGCAAATGATGCAGGTGGCCGTTGGATTGACGGCAGATGTCCTTCCATGTTATTCCTAGACCCTGGTCAAGATCGCTACCAGCACATTGGTCTGCAGAACTGCCGTAGGCGCCTGACTAAAGTGTATCAAGCATTTTTAAGCACTTCCGGCCAGTCTGCAAGCCAGGTTAGCGATAACCCTAATTTGACGCGTCAGCTGTCACGTCTAATTGTCGATCGAGTTATTGAATGCCAAGGGATTTGACATAACTGTTTGTACTTGGGTGAGTTGACCCAAGTGAGATGACCTATCTGTACATGGCGCATGGATGGCAAACGGAGACCGAGCCTGTGTCCTTGTTCATGCTTCTTCAAGACATTCAAAGTCTGCTGCCAATTCCTAGTGTTCAGAAGACAGTCAGCACTGCATGCAAGCGAGCAACTTAGACCTAAACCTAATGGCTTCGGTTGCCTCCCGGTTCAATGACTATGGCAGTTGGGTTTATGTGGGCTAACTTGACACCAAAGGATCAACATGAATGTCTCTTAGCCTCGCCAGTGTTTTGCAAACTGCAGCTGGGTGGCTTGTGTGTGTCCGATCTGAGCGTGAAACCGCCGTTTCAACACGGCGGTATATTGGTTATAGGTCCTGACACTTACAAGAAGCTGGCTCGTTGCTTGCAGGATCTTACGCCGGGGAATCTGCCTGTTCCTCCAGAAGCGATGGATTCGACAAGCGTGTCCGGGTTATTCCAAAGTCGGAGTCGTACCGATCGTATAGAGGGTTGCCGCCCAGCATTGTTGATGAAGGCGAAGCAGGATAGCCCTAACATCAGAATGACCTTGAAGAACGACAGATGAATCTCATAGATACCAAAGTAGTGTACGGTGGACACGTCGAAGATCGCATAGAGGACGATCATCGCAACGATTACGGCCTCGGCGAGAACTTTTCTCGGTCCAGAAGGTGATCGTGATATTCATGGCGACATCTTGAAGGGCACAAGGACGGCCATGTTGAGAAAGAAGTTCCAGGCCAAAGCGAACCGAAGAGCGCCGTCGACCAACTCACTGGTAAAGCCCACGAATGGCGAGGGCAAGGGAGGGTAGGTCACCATCTCGGCGAAGCAATCGTTGACGGACCACATGAAGGTCCCCCAGATGATAAGGTCGACGCGTGTCTCCACCATCCTAACTCTGTTAGAGTCAGATGCGCGGACATCAACGTTCTCAGTGCCTCAGTTACATTTGGTGACGAAGTACCTCAATTGAACGTATACGGGTCCCTTTGCATGGACGAATCGAATGAATCACATATCCCTGCAGGTTTCTCTTATTTCACTGGTTCTGGGAGTGCGTGTGTAAAGGAAGCACGATAGCATAGCATCTGGGCTCCGGTTTCATGAAAATGGTGGAGGCGGCATTGTGCACGCCATTTGTTGTGTTTTTGCTATGCATGATGCTATATTTCCCCTTGATCATATTGTGCCATGGCCAAGTCAGTGCTTGAAGGAGCCGTTGGACAGTGCCTCCTCGTACTGATAGTGCGGTTGGAATCCCACATACAGTGTCTCCTGTGTACGTGTTAAGCTATGTTAGCTCTAGATTGTAAGGCAGTAGAATGGGTAATTACGTACCGGAGTGCTTGCGACCCTGAAGTTGTAGGCTGCCTCCTCGTCGCTGACAAAATGTTTCTCGTGCCCAGCCCCGTCCGCGAGCAGTTGCACCTTACAGCTCCTCTCCATCAAGCAGAACAGGAAAGCCGCCTCGTCTACCGTCTGGCCTACCGTGATCAGGCCGTGGTTCATCAGTATGACTGCCTTGCCGTTGTCGCCCAGGCTCTTCGCTATCTTCTCTCCCTCTGACGACTCGTTGGCAATGCCTCCGTAGTCCGAGTACACCGAATGCGCCTTGTACAAAGCGCACACGTCTTGATTGATCATCTCGAGTGGCCGACCAAACGCCGACCATGCCCGCCCATGCACCGAATGCGTGTGGCAGATAGCGTGCACGTCGGGCCGAGCGCGATGCACGGCGCTATGGATTTGGAATCCTGCCGCGTTGATGGACCCGGCCATATTGCCGCCGACGACCTCGCCGTCAAGGTCAACGCAAATCATATCGCTGGCCCGCAGAAGGCCAAAGTGCACGCCAAGCGGGTTGATCCAGAAGCGGTCCGGCTGCTCCGGATCACGGACGCTGATGTGGCCCGAGATACCCTCGGCGTAGCCCTCGCGGGCAAATATACGGAAGGCACCTGCCATGTGCTCGAGCTGCCACTGCCGCGTCTCGGCGTGCGAGGCAAACTTGGGGATGCCGGGGAGGCTCTTGCCCCTGTGAGCCATGCAAGCTAGAGCGTCAACATTACCGCCGATGGCCTTTCCCAGCCGGGCTGATGAGGCAGTCGCGAGGTCTGCTGTTGCGGTTGGTGTCATTGTGATTCTCCTAGAGAAGAAAGTGTTTTCAAGGGAGAAAGCGACAAAGGGAAACTACAATGCGAACCGCCAAGGTTAGCTTAGCCTACGTAAGTCAATGATGGAAGCTTGAGTCTGGTCAGAGATGATCTATATCTCTGACAAAGCACTAGCATCCAAGATAAAGGTGTCGGATGCACATACACACAGTCGTGCTGGATTTGATTTGCTGTGCCTAGACCAAGTAGCCGTGGAATTGATTGAAAGGAGCTCCTAGACAGAGGCGGACAGAGGGAATGACTTGTCTATACAAATATCCCATACTATCGAGGGGCAGACCTCTTCGGAGAGCTCCGATAACCCTCCATGTCCACAATCGCAGCCCAAGAGGGTCTTAGTCACTTGCGATAAGCCGCTGTTGACCTATGTGGTGGTTTTCGATCCACCAAGATTTTGAGCTGTGTCGTATATCTCCGAAGTTCCTTATGTTGGCCCACTTCTATCAGTCTATGATCAATTTTTTGGCTGACCGACAGCACCCGCGCAAGTAGCAGCCCCGTTGTGACACCTACATGCCCTTGAGGACGCCAGAGTGCCTATACAAAAGACCTAGACATCAAGAGAAGTTGTCAGCTTTAGGACAAGGTCCATTTTGTGCTCTGTTCTACCTTGGTCACATTCTGGCTCGCTCGAAACTACCTCTCACATAGTTGCCAAGGTCCCGGAGCTTGTCACTCCATTAGCCGTATGCCATACCCGAGAACATCGGACGAAGAGGGCAGGCCAGCCTCATTCATGAGAGACTTGCGTAAGCCATTGGCTTGACGAGCAATATCTGCCCATCACACATGAGCGGCCTCCCTGTCATGAATGTGCCTTGCGGGTTTTCCACCCGGCTGGAGCTGGAGGACGTCTGTCTTCTCGCTGGCATGCAGAAGTTTGGAAACCGGTGGAAGGACATGAAAGTTATTGAGACGGCTTCCTTATTTGAGAAGGAACGAGATTTGACGTTCATTTAGCTTCCTTTCCGTATGATATGAAGACTTGCGAAACCGCCATATTCTAGCTCGCATTGACGCAACGTAACCGTGATAGAACTTTCTACTTCCTTGTTATATTGCCCATAGATCGGTGAGACTGTATTTATCTTGCCAGGAACTCAGCAATTGCCTGGTCCATCCACTCCGTATCGGCCTTGTTGCTGCCACCCCCGGCCACATGACCCCAGATAGACGGTATGATCTTCAGCGTCGCCGCTGGGATCCAGCCTGCCTCTCTCTCGTTAGCCTCCCAGTGGAAATACCGATCCGTCCGACACGGCATCAGCAGTACACGCGCCTTAATTTGCGACAGCGCTTTCTCCAACGACGCATCCCCACCGTCGCCACTACCGTCAACCAGAGTGGTGACGTCACCGTTTTGCCACATATGCAGCATGGCGAGCAGGTCGTCGGGATCCCATCCGACGTAGCTCGCGCCTGTCGTGTCGCGGTCCCAGTCGCTCAAACTCTGGTACCCGAGCTCTTGATATGCCTGCTGGTCAAACCACTCGGCACTCGTCAGCCAGGCGGAGTAGGCCTTGCCGAAAGCGCGGACGCCTCGGGAGACGCTACCCCTCGGCAATGCAGCGGCGAGATCCTTGTCGACGTAGTCGACGGCGTTCTGCAGCGCTGCCTTGGGCCCTTCCAGGAACTGGTAGTTGTGCCGGCTGGTCCGCGCCGAGGAGCAGATGATGACGGCGTTGCGCACGAGCTCGGGGTACATCAGTGTCCAGTGGTATGTGCACTGGCCTCCCATGGAGAAACCCACGACGACGTCGAGAGACAGGATATTCAGTTGGGTGGCGATCAGCTCCCGCTGTGCGCGGACGCAGTCGCGGTAGCTAATGACGTCCGGGAAGCCCGAGGTGTTGGATGGGCTCGACGACTCGCCATTTCCGAATAGGGCTACGACTATAACCCTGTGGTTGCGAAGTACACCTTCGGCAAAGTTCAGGGTAGACTTGAGCCGGCCACGAAAACAGCTGATGACTAGGGCCGTCTTCGATGCGTTCGGGTTCAGGTCGAGATAAGCCAGGCGAGCCGAAGATAGAGTAGTCCCATCCTGAAAAGAGAAGTCGCGAATCTCATAGAACTGGGTCATCGTTGTTGTCATCTGAGTTCACTGATGTCTCTACACAGCTGTTCGGACTGGAAAAAGCGCATTTATAATCCGGTCGGCGCATCCGCACGACTAGCCTAGATTGTCGCCCCGCGCTCTAACTCACCCCTGGACCGACGGAGACATCAAGCGGGGTCTCGAGCGTTGTCCTCGAGCACAGGTGTCAGAATTAAATTGTCCTGCAGATCGCCAACTTCGGCGTTAACGGCCGGGGGCCGTGGAACCCCGCGCGGCCCGCAAGGGTCTAAATGAACAGTGGCCCGCCAAGTCCCGGTCCGGTCCTTCCTTCCCTCTTTGCAACCCTTTCTTCCAGGACTCCACCCCAACTTCTACCCACCCGTCCTCTGTTTCCTCATGCTCTCTCTCAATCATCAAGAAAGATTCTCGCCGTCAAGCCGACTTTCTCAACTCAGAACGGAACTGGGGCTGAGCCGAGCGAGGAGCTCACGGCTATGATCTCCGGCGTCACGACATTCGCTGCAATCACTGAGGGCACGACCAGAAATTTTTGGTCTGAATTCTGAATTCGCCCTAGGATTGTTTCCATCACTGGAGTGGACCTGCTGCAGTCTTCAATAACCACTGGAGTCTGGGCAAGTCACAAGGATGCTCTTTGGCGCCCGAGCTGGATGGGAGCTCGCAGCCAATGCTCAAACTGGAGGAACCGCTGGAACTTTGAGAGTCAGGGTAGCCAAGCCTCCACCACCCAAGCTGTTTGGGCTCCTTCGAGTGACGCCGGGTCCACGGCTCCCAAAGCTTAAACACTGGCGCTCCATCACCGCACGCAGGCCTCTATCGGCAGAACTAGGACGACGCTCATTATGCCATCTCCCGGACGACGTCATCTTCTTGATTCTCGACTATCTCTACGATGTCAGTCCGAAGAGCGTCGTTGCTCTGGCATCGGTGTGCTCTGCGCTCTACCGCCCGGCTCGGTATGTCCAGCATCGCGATGTCGCAATCAGACTAACGCCAAGCAAGGCCGAATATGACATTGGCTACTTCAAGTACCTCTCCTCGATCGGCTTGTTATCTGCTGTTCGCACTCTTCGGTTCGCTGGGGCGCTCAGTTGGCTGGATATTCGCGATGAGGACTACCAGTTTCCCACGATTCTACACAATCTCCTGGACCAAATGACTGGCCTCTGTGAAATAGACTGGCACCGAGCTTGCAGGACTGTTCCAGAAGCAGTTCTCCAGAAGCTGAGACAGCGTCCTCGGGTCCGGTTATGCGCATCCACCGACTACCGTCAGCAGTCCGCGATCCGTCAACTCACCCATTTGACAGGAAGCCTGAATCTCTACTCGCTTCGGGTCGACGCCAGCTATACAGAGGCAGAGGAAGCATTACGGATGATGCGACCGTTGAAGAAGCTTCTTCTCTCCTGTCCCAACTTACGAAAGCTGTGGCTTGACATTCACACTCCGCGCGGCACCTGCCTATCACACAACCCTACATACGAATACTGCGGTCTTGGTTTTACCGGTGGTGAGCGTCCGCCTCCCCTGGAGGCTCTTGATATTATCGACTATCCGTGGGGCGTTTCATCCCCAGCCATTGGGCAAGGGCAGTATGGACTCATCGGGTATCCTGAGACGGGAGCTGAGGAAGACTACTGGGCCAGACACTTTGACTGGTCCCGTCTGCGGCGACTGGCCTACCCGGCCATATTACCGTACCGATACATGTGGCTAGCGGAGCGTATATCGCAACATCTGATGGCACTGGATGAGGTCGATTTTACCATACAGGGCGAGAATAGTCGCCACGGGGGTATCAGGGACTACAATGAACGAGAAATGACGGATTTCTTTCTGAAAGTACCTTCCATTCTCGGCTCGATCATTGTACCAAACTTCGCTGCTCTCACAACCAACGTTATCATCAGACACGGACCACGCCTACGCAGCCTAGAGCTTGTTCGTAGAGAAACACAACAAAGGATAGACGGCGTGTTCAGGAGTGAGATTATCGACGGCATTTCTGGCAATGAGGACTTACTGAAACTCCAACGAGGACTCCCGAAGCTGGAAAAGCTTGCAATCTTTCTCCCTGACATCAAAGATGAGTGGCCATACGACACACTGGACATACTGGCAGGCTTTCCACGCCTGTCCTCACTGAAAGTCGCTTTCGGCGTCCCGCGTGCGGAAAGCGACGACGAAGCTCCACCGGCGCCCCACCTCACTGCGGCAGCCGCTGACACCCTCTTCCGCTACATGCGCGAGCGCTCACCGGTCTTGCAGCATCTGGAAATAACCTCTGCTGTTCCGCCGCGCTGGGATTCGTGGACACAGGGGAATTCAACAACGTTCCTCTGCGAGCTTGGGGTGGACCGCAACTGCCGCACGGAGGCTATAATAACATGTACACATCTGACCAAGGAGCAGAATGCAAAATTGAGCCGCATTCTTAGAGACAGGGAGAAGCCTTCGCCTGAAGATATGGCCAAGGTCGACTTCAAGGTTGCGCTCGAAGGCCCGATATCGTGGAATGAAATGGCGGAGATGCGGAAGACTGATCCGCTTTTTGACGCGTATGGATAAGGTATTATTGAGAACCGTGGCGTGTATTCACCTGGTAAAGGTTTCTCACTGGCGTTTTTATATGGGATTATTGATGATAAAAGACTCACGTTTGCCAGAACAATATTTCAGGGAACGAACTGGCAGTGCGTATGCCGAAGGACTGCAACTTGTGGGCGCGCACAAACATTCCCTCTCAAGAAGAAGGACGCCTTCCGCGTACCAATGCCTCTTCCTCGGCTTTTGCGAACGTGATAATGGTGATGCCCATTAAACCCACCAAGTGAGACGTTGGCGGCGGAGGCTGCTTGGTCGGACATCGCCAACATTACCCAACCACACTGCAAAGAAGGTCCAAACGAGTAAGAATATGTGCCCTTGTCTTCATCACCAGTTTCAGCGAAGGGATCACCACGAGCGAAGTGATCCACGGAAACGCACTTTGTATTCAAGACAGTCGTTACAGCTAGATAGTTACGAGTTGCTTCTACAATGATTAATGTATAGTTCTCTACATTCAGTTACCTACCCCTCTCTGAAGTATTAGTCTACCTTTTGGCTAGATACGACCTACTGTGACTTACCGTACGCACCCAACTGATTGTCAACACACCCCAGTTGCGGTTAGTACTCGTGGAGTAGCGATCGTTACAGAGCAGCCTGAGCACTGCCTGAGGAAGGCGGCGACTTTGACCAACTGGGTTGGGATATCTATGAGGTTAGTTTTCGTGGAAAACTCCCATTATAAAAGCAGTCCCTCCTCTCCCTTGACGAGTCTGCAAACCTGCAATCAGGCAACTGACAAGCACACAAGCATTTCAAACCCCTTTACACACTCGCGACACAGCATTTTGCATTACCTCCTTTTTTGCGACAATCCTCCGTTGTTCCGTTCTTCGAGCAAGGCTCTTCAGCAGCCGGCACGATGGATCCCTCAGGAAGTGCTGACAATCCGATCGAGAATCTGAAACCGTTCAATTTGATGAGATTTCCAGAGGAAATTGTTTGCATGATCTTCAGAGAGTTCCTGTCCAAGCCAGCCATCCACTATGCGGATTTCAAATTCGCCTTCCCCCGTCATGTCGTCGGTCGGCTTCACGCAGGCGATATCATCATCATGGTTTTGAGAGAATGGGCCCAATACGACATCAAGTCGGGTTACGTCTCTAGCGACACTCTGGCACGGACTTGCCGATTAGCACGCGATGTTGCTCTTAGCACCATCATCGAGCCGTCCCGGATTCGGTTCGAGAATGTGCACAAGGTGGTAGACGCATCTACGGACGTCCTTTGCCTAGTTCATCCTCCATTTCAAAATGTGCAGCAATTTGAGCGCGGTATATCACCCGATTGGGAACCGAAACTTGATGCTGGGCAGGTTGGTTCATCCCTTGGAAATATTCGACGCGCTGGACTAAGGGTCAGCCAAGAAATCTGGTGTAACCTTCTCGAGAACTGGTTCCTCGTTACGGAAAGCATAGTGCGTAACGGTTTCGACTATCAATACAGGGATGGGCATTTGCATCGCTCGCATCTTGGGGTGTTGATGTCATGCTTTTCGGACCTTCAGGCGTTCTATCTCATCCTTACGAATGTTACAGAGGATGACTGGAACACATACTACGCTGGTGAGTACTGGAAGTCGGGCTAAAAGCTGAACCGAAGTTGTGTGAGACAGTCAAGCTAATGGTATTCGACACAAGGCTTTCCGATAGCGTTCCATGACCACGTTGGATCGTACGTTGAAGTAAACGAGAGACCAACCCACCCGTCTGTCATGGACCGGCTTTGGAGGTCGGAGGGTATACACAGGACTACCATGTACCCCTACCCGGACGGTGCAAAATTCGATATAACAGATGACCAATTGGTAGGGGAACGAGTAAATGAACTGATGGAGCCGTCTCATCGAGTCTCGCTCTTGCTCGCGCACCTTCACGCTGCTAAAGCCGAAGCAACACACAATACAGACCTGAGTGGCTTAAAGCTCCGTGTTCTCGCCCGCAAGCCAGCAGGACTTGAACACGGGCTCGGCAATTCAGCCAGCCGATCCACCAACTCACCAAGCATTCCCAAGGATGAGTACTTCATTGGGGTGGATTTGCAACCTCAAGACTCGGAGTTGAAATGGATGAAGCAGGCATTGGGTAGGATTATACAGGAGTCCGACGAGATGCATATAAAAGAGCCTGTATCTTACGAGGACTAATATTACGTCTTCCAAAGATGGACTTATCATGCTGTCAGTGGGCATATTTTTTTTTGGTACGGACATGCCCCCATGCATGGAGATGACGAAGCCAATGGGGTGATTCGAACTGCCATCGCTTCATACCTTTGCTATGAGAACGCATGGCCACCGAGGCGAATTCAAGCTGGAATCTTCTGCCAATTGTTTTCCTGTTGCTTGCCATTCGATAGTTAGCGGTAGTTAATCCGACGTACTTTTCATGGCCGTGCTCATTCCTGATTGAAACTCATGCAGCTGGCCACAGATCCGGATGTCTCACCATGCTGTCCACTTGCAACCGGAGGGGTAGAAAGTGGTCTCCGGCTCCGAGTCAATTTGTGCCCCACATCGGGTCCGGACGTGATCCGGCGTTAGTCCATGTGTTCAGCTACTACCCTTACCGTTCTTTCAAGTCCTACCGCGGAAGTTTTCGCTTTCTAGTCGACCTACTCTTTACCGTCCGTTTGTACCCACTTGGAGCATCCACAGTGCTTCAATGGCGTACCTCGGCAAAGAGGTCTGCGGGTTGGTCCTTGATCAGTGAAACCGCCGCCGCTTGCACAACGCCCTTGTGCGGAGAGTCGGCAGCGTTGAATTCGGGCGAGGAAAGAACATGATTCTATGTTCAGAACACCTGGTCCTCGCAATCTCCAGGGTGAGGGCAAGTTAAGTGGCATGGGGTGTCCGGACACTTGTGCGCAACTTATTCTCGTTGTACTGACGAATCGCTTTTTCCTTTAGAAAATTTCTACCTTATATTTGGATCATAGTGCCATTATTCTAATTGGGCTTCTAAATGGGGTGCCCGGTTGAGCATCAGCTCATCTACCATACGCTTTGTGGCCCCCAGCTCAAGAGCAAGCAACCTGTCGCGCTTCCGATATGAGTACTGATGCTTGTATAGATGGGGTTTTGGAAGAAGAAGAACATTGAAAGGTGAGGTGGTATCCTTGCCAAGAAAATGATCGTTCATTGTGCCAATACAGTGCCTCTTATGCCACCACCAGTCGTATCGCCATGGGTAGTGCACCTCCAATCGAAAGACGACGTGAATCAGGACCGCGGTGAAGAACGATTCTGGCTAAAGTACACGAAATCACAACACCACGACTCTGTATCCAGGCTACAGTCAGGGGTGTGAAACCGAGGTGGACCGTCAGAATACTGGAATCTCCTTCCTTCGGGATACAAAGACGAGATGCGGCCCATTCTTTAAAGTCGTTGGACTCATTACCACCTGAGTCTACTGTGTAATTTACTGCCATTGACCTTATTACTTATACTACCGTCAGGGGGAGAGGCTGGCACTATCATACGAGATATTTACGTGAGCCTTTCTTTGTCATTCTCATTCGAACGACACATCTATGGCGAGTGAAAGCGCTTGCTTCTGTCGGCATCGCCTTAAGGAGGGATCACATATGTTGGCTTGGATGGATCAACTGGAAAGTCGCAGTGATATGTGGTGATTTTAGACTCGACTGACTGCTGTGAAGGTGTTCGGTCGTAACATGAGTCAATTAGATGTCAGAGCAGAGGCAAAACTTTGGTGCCATTATTTGGCGCAACATGTTAGAGCTTGATATCAAGTGGGAGCATGTAACTAAGAGGTGTGCACCGCAGAATGGAAAATAGTTTCAGCTCCAGATATTCGTCGATTTCGGAATGTCATGTCACCGCCGACAAGGTGCCGAAGACGCAAAAGCGAGGCGAGCGTAGGCACCGGACTGGGCAATCTCATAAGGTTCTAGAGATGGCCGTGCACCAATACTCCGACATGGCTGCGTCGTCGCCGTCCAGTTTGTGTGGGCTACTCAATCTGTTCAGCGGCTCTGGTAATGCGATCTATACAGTAAATGACTTATGTTCACAACCATGGGACTGCGCCAACCAAAATCTCAGCCTTCGCTAAGGTAGGCTAAGTTTAATGTAACAGGATCGGAAGGATTATACGAGATAACCCCCCGCTCAGATTCGGAGGCTTTATCAATTTTGGCCCCCAACATTTATCGCGCTACATAAGGTAAGCAAAAACAATCGAGTTCCACGACTTTAAATGCTGTGCATCTAGCCATTCTCATCACATTTCGAGCAGTCTTTCTCTTCGTCTTCACCATCACACCATCTCACAAATCGTTCGCGATGACGTCCCTCCTCCCTTCCCACGGCGGTCTCCTGCCCTACTTCCTCCTCTACGTAGGTCTCCCCAAAACCGACATGATATCCCCCCAGGTAAACATTCTCCCAAGTAAAAACCACCCTTAGCTCACCCCCACCTCCCCCGTGCCACCAGACCTCCATCTCCGCCCTAGCCCACAGCCTAGTCTGCTACACCAAGCCCTCCACGACCTCGATCCTGGTCTTCTCGGGCCCCAACCGGCCCGAGCTCAGCCCCCTGCTCGCCCACACCTACGCGGTCAAGAACTTCTACACCGGCCTCATCCGCGGCCTGGCGGCCTACCACATCACCAACCCGGACGCCTACCACCTCGGCATCGCCAGCTTCGTGGGCGTCGTCTGGCTGTACGGCACCGAGTGCTTCTACTACCGGACGGTGAACTTCAATGTCAGGGGGGCGCTGATCCCGCTTGTCCAGGCCGGGTCGGGGATTGTGTGGATGTTGATGCAGAGGAGGTGGTATCTGGGTTGATTCAGCGGTGGTATGAGGGGGAACTTGCAGGGATGGAACGCTTGAGGAAGGGCGTTGATTGCGGAGGATGCTGTGAGAGTGAGGTTGCTTGTGCTTGTGGCGAGACCTTATGTCTTGGTCCCGTCTCGGTAGGTAGATCTATGTCAGAAACCGGTACTGGTGTGGTGGTTGAGAGTGGCATTTATTTCTTGGAAAGAGTGTGCAGAGCTGGCACTTGAGCTAGGACTCCATGATGCGCAACACAGCCGTGGCCTTCACTTCTCTGCCAAGCGTTTTTGACTCATAGTCTTCATGTAGACGCTATTATAGACTGATAAGACGCATTGCTAAGCCCATTGGCGGCGTCTTGCAAGGAACCTAGGTATGGTCGCCAACCTGTGACATATTAATTATCTTTGTACAAAAATTGGTGAATTCTGTCTCGATACATGTCACGATGAGTGTTCTTGAAAAGCCGGGTAGAAACTCCTTATAGCAGAGAGGTCCTAAGGGGTGATTAACAACGAATCAGAGCCCGAGACGTCTAGATTTGTACCGTACGTGATCCAGGGTTTCGTTTATTGCAAAAGCTACAGAAGGTTTGAGATGACACGGTTTGTGTAGCACAATAAAACTGCTTCACTCCGTGGAGGACTGCTGATACTATGCAAGACGTGGTTGCTAACATGAAAGCGAAGTGAAGGTGAGTGAAATGACAGCAGGAAGAGGAACTAAGCCAATGATGATCTCCCGGAGTGGCACGGGAAGGCAACAGCTCGGCAGTCCGGGTGTGCGGCCTCCGGGCCGGAACGGCTGCGCCACGGTGCCTTCGGCTCATGGAACACGTGTTTCGGGCCTACGGAGCAGCATGGCCATCGGACGACAGTGGCGCGCGCATGAGCACGTCTCAACGATGTCTCCGGATCGGATGATGTCGGGTGATCGGACAGAGTACTAATTGTGGGGCGGCGCGGCTCCGGGCGGGGTGCCGACCCAGAGCGGCAGTGCAGGCCGCTCTAGCTGCTCCCTACTACAGGGCTGATGTAAGATGGAAGGGAAAAACCGGAAGCTCAAGATGTATAGACGTCGCGGATGCATATAACCGATCGCTGCAGTGGCAGTATGAATACCTAGAAGGTACCTTGGTTGAAACGTGGGGTTTTGTAGGTGAGACGGCGATACACGTTTGGCATCTTGGCGTGCCGTGCGATGATACATACCTTACCTTCCAGGTTACAGTTGATGCGCGTGCTCGAATTCGGCGCCAAGCGAAGCACGAAGTCTTACCACAGTACACGGTTATCGTGACTCTGGACAGGCCTGACAGGTTACCCAATGGTTTATCTGGACTTCATACCTGGTTCTTACTCGCATTGCTGGCTTGTTGCTCCCGTGACTGCTTGAGATTTCGGCACACCGATGGGTTGAGCCTTCATCCCAGCAAAGAACCTGGAAGTGTCGTCACATGCCCAGAAAACATGAGTAGCATCTCCAAGAACGGTAGGTCGGTTACGTAAAGTGGAGATGCTAACAGCGTTTTTATGTCACGATGCTGCCCATCAACCACCATGCGATTCGTTAAGCAGACCAGGAGGGCCGCTGTTTTGCATCGAAATACGTAGCCACAGTGCTTTTTTTCTCTTGCTTTTCTTTTTCGGTAAGATGATACGTCTGATACGAATCCCAAACATCAACCTGGTGCCCAATATCTCGAAAAGTCGGAGAATGTCGGAAGCTCTCTACATTGAACCTGGAAGTTTTATCTGCTAAAAGCATTTGGACCTATGACGGAATAGGTTCGGCTTTATTTTCTCTGATCTTCAAGGCGGCGTGGGGCTGCGAGATTCGGGACTGTGGAGGCGCAAACTGAGAGATTGTCTGATTGTGCATTCTCCCAATGCATGTCGTGCTACGATACTGCAGATGGAAAGATAAATGGCATATCACTGATTGGAGATACGAACTGATAGTCGATATTGGCCGTCATGGACTTCAGGTCGTCTGTTCCGATCATTATCGTCTTCAATTGACGAGAGGAGACAGATGGTGAGCTTTCCGGAAGAGAGTTCCTCCCCTGGAAAATCGCGGGGTATGCTTTTCCCAGAAGGGACAGATCCAGATCTCTCTGCTGGTGGTGGAGTTGCCTGCTGCCAGATGATGGCTTTCCTCAGATCTTAAATTGCCAGACACCGTTTTTCCATCTTTGTAGGCACTTGCCGTGGGCTGCTGGCCCCTCTTCCCCGCCAAACGCCACGCCACAGGAGCGTGGAGGTTCCAGCGTTTCCCGCCTGTATCGAGGCGACCAGTGGCGTCTCTCGGAGCGATCCCCTGGTCGGGGGATGGGTTTATGTGCGATGTACTTACCGGGCACGCCAAAGCACCCTGCACACATGCCGCTTGTAACCTTGGGATATGCACGACGGCAAGCTCTTCACTGGTTGATGGAAACTCAGCCTCCTCCTGTCCGGCTACCTTACAAGGGCCTCGGCCATGCGTGTTTGACGTTTGTATATACGCTGCGGCCGTTTCGACATTTGACCAGATGAACATGTGATCTTTTGGCAATTTGCTGTGGAAAGGGCGGGCTTACGAGGAAGGAAAGAACAATGATGTCGGCTGACAAGAGGGAGAGTAGAGCAAACCGGCTGATCCAACACAGGGCTGAACCCAAAGCTCAAAGTGCCACAATTGCAGAAGGTCTTTTCCATCTCCCTCCCACTGAACAGCCTCCCGTCCTTACCTAGGTCTAACTGGGAAACTGCAAACCAGCAAAGAGAAAACGTGACGCTGGAAGCTGAGGTGCCCTCTGGCTTCCTTCGTCAAACACGCACCCGACTATTGCCGCTTCTCTTGTTGGTACTTGCCCGTGGGTTAAAGGTACCGGTACCTTTGTATTGTCCCAATTCAGAAGTCCACTAGCAGCTGCACTGCCTGAAACAGGCAGGAAGGGCTTTTTGGAAACCTCCAATCAACCGAAGATATCGACCCGGTCCAGGCCTTGTGCTGGTCCCGGCTTCCTCCCCTCGTCCCCCCTCCTGCCCCAGACTGTCGTCGTTTCCGGGGCAAGTTTAGACCGTGACAGCCGTGAAGAGCAGCTCTCCCGTAGCTGGTCCCGAACCGTGACAGGGGTTGCCGTTAACTGTACAGTCGTGGCCAGTCCGCTGCTCCGGAAAGAATTCGTGACCCAGTGGCCCAATCGTCGCCTCTCAGCCAGTGACAGGCGGTGGAATGCGGCGTCTACCATGGCCAGGTCCACCTCTCGCATTTCTTTATATACTTTCTACCCTCGGCCTCGGGAGCTACTGTGTCGAGCTGCCAGCATCAACGCTATCGCGCCCAAAGCCCACATTTCTCACATTTCTGCCGCCGTCTATCTACGACCCAGCCCGCAGTGGGACGCAGCTGAACCCGCAACGACATCCACTCCTAAGGAATCCCTGTTGACAGTTACCCGGCACACTAGCCCCTCGAGCCCAATTCTTCCCGAAACCAAGACGCCTACGAGACGTACAAGAACCATGAAGGACCCCGTCGCCAGAACCGCTTCTCCCTACACTGACCCCAACGTCAAAGGCCCTCGTTCTCAGATTCTCTCCTCCGGCAACCCTTCCGACCTCCGCAAAAGTGCGTCCGCTTCCAGCTCTCCCCGGGTTCTGTCTGCGCTTGTCTGATTGACTCTGGCTGACCTCGTTTCCGGTGTAGTGATTGCCAACAGCGTTAACAAGACGGGTCTTCACCCGAGTGGTGTCCAGTATGTCCAAATTCGTTCCGTACAAGCCAGCCCTCGAGCACGGCACTAACACGAAACCAGACCCCAGATCGAGCACACAGAGCTTGGTATGATTGATCCCTTGAAATCGAGCTCAACAGCCCTCAATGGCGACATATGGAACGTGTCTCTGACAGTGACTAGAGGAGGAACTCCACGAGAAGGCACACATTGACTACGATAGAGTCGCCATCGTAAGTATCCTGACGCCTCTGCGGTAGTCACTCCACCGCTGACACGATACCAGATTCCAAACCCTTCGGTTGCCGCCCTCTACGAAGATGCCTTGGTCTACGAGACTGGTTCAGCCATCACATCCAGCGGTGCTCTCACAGCATACTCTGGCAAGAAGACGGGCCGTTCACCACTCGACAAGCGAATTGTCAAGGAGGAAGGCTCAGAAAGCGACATCTGGTATGTTTCCCCTCACCACTTCCGTCATTGCCTGCGCAAAATGACATGCTTTGAGACAGTGTGT
Organism: Coniochaeta sp. PMI_546; assembly: GCA_021432605.1. Taxonomy (NCBI): domain Eukaryota; kingdom Fungi; phylum Ascomycota; class Sordariomycetes; order Coniochaetales; family Coniochaetaceae; genus Coniochaeta; species Coniochaeta sp. PMI_546. Next base: position 201,693 of record MU271155.1, on the reverse strand, counting down.
GCTAACACAGCAATCAGGTGGGGACCAGTGAACAAGCCCATGACACCCGAGGTAAGCTTTCACACCATCGTCAGATTCTCGCGTTTGCACCCGATCGCCCGGCATATCGTCACGCTCAGGACTTGCACTGTGCATGTCACGAGAGCACTTGGCATCACCAATTGTCGGCGCCTATGGCCCTCAACCTCCCTGCCAAAATTTCCCAAGGACGACAACGTCACTATGGCACATTTCCCCTGCAATTGTTAAAAGTCAAAGTCTTGTCATTCGGTTGTCAATTCGGCTGCACAAGTCTGCCTTCATCTTCTTCATGGTCTGCCATTTACCGGCTGCACCTTTGCGTCATAGCTCGAACCCCTCGGCTACCAGAGCTATGCACCCCGCTCCGCTGGAAGCCGAGCTTTTTAAGCTCTCCCCGCAATCCTCACGTGCTCCCCCCCGTCCCATTCCAACCCCCCCCCAATCCTCGCTCCGCAAAATTGCCGGCTCTCGATCGCCAAGTCACGCGACTAACATGTGATCTGCGACATCTAGGTCTGGAAAATCAACCGCGAGCGAGCAGTCGACTACCTCAACACGAGGAATCGCATCTACGTCGTTGACGGCTACGCAGGATGGGACGAGAAGTACCGCATCAAGGTGCGCGTCGTCTGCGCGCGCGCCTACCACGCCCTCTTCATGCGCAACATGCTCATCCGGCCCTCGCGCGAGGAGCTCGAGCACTTCCACCCGGACTACACCATCTACAACGCCGGCTCCTTCCCCGCGAACAGGTACACCGAGGGCATGACCTCGGGCACGTCCGTCGCCATCAACTTTGCCGAGAAGGAGATGGTCATCCTCGGCACCGAGTATGCCGGTGAGATGAAGAAGGGTATCTTCACCGTCATGTTCTACGAGGGCCCCGTCAAGCACAACATCCTCACGCTGCACTCGTCCGCCAACGAGGGCAAGAACGGCGACGTCACGCTCTTCTTCGGCCTCTCCGGAACCGGCAAGACCACTCTCTCCGCAGACCCCAACCGCTCGCTCATCGGCGACGACGAGCACTGCTGGTCCGACCGCGGTGTCTTCAACATCGAGGGCGGCTGCTACGCCAAGTGCATCGGCCTCAGCGCCGAGAAGGAGCCCGATATCTATGGCGCCATCCGCTTCGGCTCGGTGCTCGAGAACGTTGTCTTCGACCCGGAGACACGCGAGGTCGACTACGACGACGCGACCCTCACCGAGAACACGCGCTGCGCCTACCCGATCGAGTACATCTCCAACGCCAAGATCCCGTGTCTCTCGAGCAGCCACCCCAAGAACATCATCCTCCTCACCTGCGACGCCCGCGGCGTCCTCCCGCCCATCTCCAAGCTCAACAGCGCCCAGACCATGTTCCACTTCATCTCCGGCTACACCTCCAAGATGGCCGGCACCGAGGACGGCGTCGACGAGCCGCAGGCCACCTTCTCGTCCTGCTTCGCCCAGCCCTTCCTGGCCCTGCACCCCATGCGCTACGCCAAGATGCTGGCGGACAAGATCGAGGAGCACGGCGCCAACGCCTGGCTCCTCAACACGGGCTGGGTCGGCGCCGGCTTCGCCCAGGGCGGCAAGCGCTGCCCGCTCAAGTACACCCGCGCCATCCTGGACGCCATCCACTCGGGCGAGCTGGCCAAGGTCGAGTACGAGAACTACGAGGTTTTCAACCTCCAGGTGCCCAAGAGCTGCCCCGGCGTCCCCAGCGAGCTGCTCAACCCCAAGGCCGCCTGGACCGCCGGCCACGACAGCTTCGACCGCGAGGTCAAGAAGCTCGGCGGCCTGTTCATCGAGAACTTCAAGAAGTACGCCGACGAGGCCACGGACGATGTCGTCAAGGCCGGTCCCGTGGTCTAAGCGAGAAGCCGTCAGTCGTGTCTGTATGAGTAGAGCTTCGTGACCCCACGTCGCTCCTCGTCTGGTTCGCCCTCTTGCGCAGTTTCTGGTTTTTCTCTCCTTAACGTGTTTCATGTGTATATGTCGCATTGCGGACTACATGATGGCCTGCACTTTTTTCTTTTATGTGTTTCCGAGTCAGACGGCTGAGTAGAGCTGTACAACAAAGGCACTGGAGGCGGACGTCGATGCACACGCGCATCTGTCCTAGCAAAACAAACATTTGGAGTGGACGTCGATGCACACGCGCATCTGTCCCAGGATAGGATCAAGTTTCCAAACACATCGGAGCGGACGTCGATGCACACGCGCATCTGTCCTCCGATCAGGGTTTTACGAGTCTGGTATACGCATGAGCATAGCTGTCTTGTATAGCAGATGTCTCGACAATAGGTCGATGGAGAGTCAAGAAAATAATTGTGTCGTACTGCAAGCTTCTATGTGATACTCGGTCTTGAATAGCCCCTGTTACATCCTCCTCCTCCTCCGCATGACCATCTATTCCAACTCAGCAACAATCTCTCGCTCGTGTCTTCCGTCTTCCATCGCCACCTCCTCTTTCTCTTCTCTCTTCAGACTCTGGCTCTCATCCTTCCTCACAGCCCCAGCCCTCCTGACCTCTCGCCCCCTAGCATCCATCTCAGCAACCCTCTCCCCCTCCCCATCCATCTCGACCCTCCTCTCATCAACAGGCAGCTCAGTCGTCCGCCTCTCCCCCTCCAGCTCTCCCACACCCGCCGGTCCCCCAAACCCCTTCTCGCTACCCTCCGCCCCTTCCTCCCCAATATCCCCCTCCTTCATCTTCCCCTTGACCATCCTCACCCTCCTCCTCCGCCTGAGAAACATCCCCACCACCCCGATCACCATCGCCAAACCGCCCAACCCAACCCCAAGTCCAATCCCCGCCTTCGCCCCAGCCGACAACGACGACGCACCCCCTCCCTCCGCCCCAGGTGACAACAATCCCCCCAACAAATCCCCCTCCCGCCACCGCACCTCCACCCCCGCCGCCCTCACCGTCCCGGCATCGACCGTCGTCCACCTCCCCGCACCAACATCATACGCCTCCGTGGCGGCCGTGACCACACTCTCGCAGTACACCGGCACCACCCCGCCCCCAAACCCAGCCGGCACCGTGAACGCAGCCGGACAGCACGTAGCCGTCGTCTCCACCTCCGCCTCCTCCCCCTGTCCCTCCTTCCCCCCACCATCACTCCCCGCCGTCACAGTGGGCCTCACCCCGACCACAACCCCCGTACTCACCCAGCCGGCAGGACACACGCCCGGACTATAATAAGTAGGCAACACCCCGGGCCCACACCCATCACCTCCATCATGATCCAGGAACCACGCCCCGCGCAACTCCCCGTATCGCGGCGGATAGCAGCCCGCGTCGTGGAAGCGGGGTCCCCCTCCCGGAGGAGAAGTGGCGAAGCCCGCCACCAGGCCGTAGGCGGAGAGGTCTGTGGTCTGGTAGGCGGAGGTGAGGGAGAGGAAGGGCGGGGACGAGGAGAAGGGGGCGCCGGGAGGGGGGGAGGTGAGGATTAGGGTCGTTGTGGTGGTGTAGCTTGTTAGGACTAGGGTTGCTGTGCATGATGGGGGCAGGGAGAAGGGGTGCAGGTTGACATTTTTCTTGGTTTCTTTTGGTGTTGCTGTGTGGTGTTGGTGTCTTATGGCTGGTGTAGATGCTGTGGTGTGTTGGTTGCTTGAGATAGAAGATGGTGAGGGTGCTGGGACACAAGGAATGGGAATGGAAGGGTATAGTCGTAGGAGGAAAGCGGGAGGAAAGGGTTATGGTCCCTGAGAACGAAAGGAGAGCCGTTGAAGAATGATATCAGCGGGCACACGAACATTGTCTCAAGGGCTGTCGGGCGATGCAGGTCGTGGCGTGATGCCGTGAGACTGCCAGAGACTTCGGATGACTTGATGCAGGGCGCGAGCAAGCTTCAAAACAGCTTCATGACGAACCCTCGAAGCTCATGGATGAACCAGAATTGAAGTTTCTTCTCTTCGAGGATCACTGAATGTAGATCGCAAGGGTCACCTTCAAACCTTACTGGATGACGACGACTCCTTGCTTCTCTAGGAGTGATATCCAGCCTAGATTCACATCTCCTGAGAGCGATCTCCTGCAGAGAAAAGCAGGCCAGAGCAAACACCCTTTTGAGTTTCCGCTGACGACGCCAGAGCCCGGATTGACTTTTGCCATACTCGCCTGTCCACCCCCTGATGGGGCACCCGCATATCGCACAATAATGATACACTTTTCTTTTCACCTCTCCGACATCCCACCCACCCTACCTCCTCTCACAGATGATCCAGTTCAAATTCCCCGTCGGCCAGAAGAACATCTCCCGCCCGCTCCGGACCTGCCACCGCCTCAGCTCCTCCTCCCCGCCCTCGGCGCCGCACGTGCGCAGCAGCGCCTCGACCTCGTCCGGCGTCCGGGTCCGCAGCGCCGACATCCAGCCGTCAAACACCAGCACGAACGGCAGGATCGGTATCAGGTAGGTGAATATGATGGTCACGGGCGACCGCCACTTCCACGCGAAGTACGGCGCCAGGACGAAGCAGCCGATGCCGAAGGCGATCAGGGTGAAGAAGGAGGCGATGTTGCGCTCTTGGAGCTCGAAGATGCTGCCCCGGCGTTAGCAGACGAAAACACAGTCTTAAGATATGGGCAGGAGAGGAAGGGGAAAAGCGTACGCAAAAGCATCGCTCGTCTCGACAGTGTTCTTCAATATCGCCTTGGCAAGCGGATCGTCAAAGTGATGAAACGCAAGACTAAACAGCCTCATGACCTTCTTGCCCTCGCTCTTGTACCGCCCTACCAGCTCCGGCGGGGCATCGGCGGCGTCGACGCTGCCGGACTCGTAACTGATGTTCTGGCTCTCGCGCGCGGCAATGGCCCAGTCTTCCGGGTGCGGGTGGAGGTCCGTCAGGACGAACTGCACGGGTCTGTCGGAGGTGTGCTCGGCGGGCGTGCCGGTCGCTGCGGCGTCGGCGTAGGATTTCGGTTGGGGGTGGGGGTGTTGGTGGGAGGAGAGCGAGCCGTTGAGGTGCTTCTCTATCGAGGGTGTCGGGCCGCCGGCGCCGGCGCAGAAGTCGATGTAGACGTAGGAGCGGACGCGGGAGCCGAGTTCTGAGGCTAGCACGCGGGCGGCGAGTTGGGCTGGGGAGCCGCTTTGAAAGAAGGGAACCTGTAGTATATAGAGTTAGGAGGTAAAGTTGATGAGGACGAGGAAGAGAGAGAGCGAGAGAGAAAGAGGTCGGCGTACGCTAGTTGTCCAGGCCCGTGTCAGGGCGGCCTGGACCTTGGCGCGGAGGAAGTTTGGGAACCTGAGGGTGTACGGTCAGTAAGTCTGTCGCCTGGCTGGGGCCATCCGTGTGGCTGCACGAGAGAAAGGAATCGTGTGTGTGTGTGTGTTACCATGGCTGGTCATCGATCTCGAAGACGTGCATGCGCGGTACCCACGGCGCCATGGCTGCTGTCGCGTTGGGAGCGCAGTCGAAGGCGTAGATGATGATGCACGGGACCAATTGAGCTATTGCCGATAAATATATGTGAATGTAAGTCCTATCAGCACCGGTTCGGGCAGCATCCGGTGCTTATGGCAGCAACAAAAGCAGCAGCTCGTGATGAGACTCAATGTCAGATGCGGACAGTTTGATGCGTGATGTCGAAATAATGTGTTGCGTCACCACTCGGCCCATTCAGCCCGTCGGGATCTGCAGTCACCCCTGCGACCCCCCCTGCGGTCCCCTGCAATGCTACCCCTGTGAAACCCAAGACACGGCCCTGAATGGTCGGCGTCAACAAGCCAGTGAACCCACTGCTGTACTTTGTGGGCACACATACAACGTGCACACCGCGCGGAGCATTTTCACATGCTGTCATGGATTGAAGACGTACACACATTACACTCTTTTCCTTAAAGTGTTTCGCACCCCCGTAAACTGTGCTCATCTCGAGCCGGGCAACCTCACGATGGCGGTGCTGAGCCATGTGTCGACCTGGGCCGTCGGAGCAGTCATTCTCTTCCTGCTCTCGAGACCGTGGATTCTCCCCGCGAAACAGATCAGACGACATGGAAAACGGCTGAGGTGAGTCCGACCCGACAGACTGACTTCACACCAGAGACTAACACGACCCCAGAAAAGCACCAGACACCCTCCCCCTAGTGGGCAACGGCATCCTCTTCATGCAGGACCGGCAGAAGCTCTTCACCTGGTTCACCAAGTGCGAGCGCGTCGCCGACTACGAGACCCTGGAGATCTCGGTCCCCACCCTACCGCCGGGCATCGTCGTCCACGACCCGCGCAACCTAGACTTCATCTTCAAGAACGAGTCGCTCTTCTCCAAAGGCGACTTCGTCAAGTCGCGCGCCTGGGACCTCTTCGGCCACGGCATCATCAACGCCGACGGCGAGGCCTGGCGGCTGCAGCGCAAGGCCGGCGCCGCCTTCCTGAGCACCGCCAACCTGAGGGTGCTGACCGACGTCGCCCTGCCGCAGTTCCTGGGGCAGGAACTAGACCACCTGAAGGCCGTGGCCGAGTCCGGCGAGACGGTAGACCTGCAGGAGGTCTTCCACGAGATCACCACCCAGCTCATGGGCAAGATGGCCTACAACATGGAGATGCACACCTCGGACCCCTTCACCACCGCCTTCGACTTCGCCTCCGGCGCGACCGCCGAGCGCTTCCAGAACCCGCTCTGGTTCCTCACCGAGCTCGCCACGGGCCGGCGCTTCAGGAAGTCCGTCGAGACCGTCAAGTCCTTCGGCCAGAAGATCGTAGCCAGCGCCGTGGCGGACCGGCGCGGCTCCCGCCGCTCCACCCCGGGAGACCCCAGAACCCTCAACGGCTCCGACAGCAACGCCGCCGAGAAGCTGGACCAGATATCCGGCACCCTGATCCACTCCTTCCTCGACGCCATCGCCGACCACCAGGTCGTCGCCGACGCCGCCCTAAACTACCTCAGCGCCGGCAGGGACACCACCGCGCAGGCGCTGACCTGGACCTTCCACCTCCTCTTCCGCAGCCCGGAGGCCCTCTCCCACATCCGGCAGGAAGCCCTCTCCGTCCTCGCCTCGGCCCCCGCAAAGACCAGCGACAGCAGCAGCAGCGACAGCAGCAGCAACCCGCCACCCCTGGCCCTACTCACCCCGCAGGCCCTCCCCTACACCCTAGCCGCCTTCCACGAGGCCCTGCGCCTCTACCCCCCCATCCCCCTGGAGATCAAGCAGCTCGTCTCCGACCGCCCCGTCACCCTGCCCGACGGCACCGTCCTGCCCCCGGACGCGGTGGTGGTCTGGTGTCCCTGGGCCCTGGGCCGGTCGAGCCGCACCTGGGGCCCGGACGCCGACCTCTTCCGGCCCGAGAGGTGGCTTACGGTGACCGAATCGGGCAAGAGGGTCGTGGTGCAGAGGCCCGCCAGCGAGTTCCCCGTCTTCAACGGCGGGCCGCGGTCGTGTCTGGGCAGGAAGATGGCCGAGGTCATTGGGGTGCAGGTCATTGCTGCCGTGGCGGTGGGGTTTGAGTTTAGGCCTACTGATGGACAGGGTGAGGGGAGGGAGAGGGGGGAGAGGAGGAGTAAGAGCAGCTTGACGCTGCCTATGGATGGGGGTCTGCCTGTTACGGTAAGGAGGAGGACGTGAGGGGCTCTGGGTTTGGGAAATGGATGGGGGAGTTATTGGTGTTCGAGACGGCGGGCGATACAGATAGACACTGTGGAATCGTCGGGGCTAGAATAATGTGAAACGGCCGTTTTGATTTTATGCTCTTGACAGAAGAGCGTTGCGTGTTGGGTTTTTCTAACATTTACTCCGTACGACTACTAACGTAACGTATCCAAAGGGTGAAATTCCTGCGGGGAGGTCGTATCCAATGCCTCCGTCTATGATGTCCGCTGTTCTACCCGCGCCTCGCCAACAATAAAAGGAATTTCCATCTCCGTCGATCTCTATCAATGCGTGACAAGCAGCAATGGCCACGATTTTACCGCCTGTTGAAGTTCAAGAACCGGCTCTGCAACAACGATTAGCATTTAGTCTATACTCCGTCTCTTCAGGTAGGGAGAAGAAAAAGGTACTCACCGCCGCAAACAGAATAATCAAATTACTCCCCACAAACGCAATATAGATCCCCAAGTCCCGCCACCGGTTCTCAAACGCAAAGCCCAGCGGCTCGTAGAACTGATCGCCGACCTTGTACGCGCAGTACTCGCACGCGCTGGTGGCGTTGTCGACCAGGTACCCCGCGCCGCCACTGCCAAAGAACCGCGCCATGTACTCGCCGCACGACCGTCCCGCCGGCGCGGCGAAGCGGTTGAGCTCCTCGGGCCGGCAGACGACGGGGACGTCGTGCAGGGCAGTCACAGTCATGCCGCCGATGAGCCGGGTGAAGGGGTCGAGCTGGTACAGCCAGGCGCGCCAGAAGCCCGGTATGCGCGGGGCGGGGATGGTGACGCCGCAGAAGAGGGCAAAGGTGATCATGATGAAGGGGTCGAACTGCGAGGAGATGAAGGTCGACGGCGTCGCGGCGGCGAGGGCCTGGGCGAGCGTGACGGAGAAGATCTCCGTGATGAGCACCATGAAGAACTGGTACCCTGCCCGGCTCGGCTCCGCACTCAGACCAGGCATGAAGTAGAGGGGCAGGAAGAAGCACACGGCGCACAGGATGGAGTAGGGCAGCTCGGCGATCACCATCGAGGTGGCGAAGGTGAAGGCGCTGTACATCTTGGACGACTGCTCGCGGAAGAAGATGGCGCGCTTGATGTGGAACAAGACCTCGACCTGCGACAATATTAAGGCGGGCAACACCGTTACCTGAAAGAGGATGAAAACACGATACTGCAGAGACGAACGCGAGTCGTCGAGGTTGAGAAAGGTCAAACCCGTGATGAGGCCGATGACGACGTGGGAGAAGAAGCGGGTGAAGAGGTAGTTGGGCGAGCGCCAGAAGGCGAGATTGGTGCGCTTGATGACGACCTGGAGCTGGTAGCTGAGCGGCGTGGCGTACTCCTTCTGGAGGTGCGGGTCGACGCGCTCGCCGGCCGCCCTCCGGGCCTCCTTCATCTGCATGATCTCGTCCTTGACGTTGGCGAGCTCCGGGCTGTCCTCCCAGATGTCGGCCCAGTCGCGGTTGCCGATGCGCGGGGCGCTGCCGGCGCCGATGGCGTCGAGCATGAACTCTGCCACGTTGTCGGTTGGCTGGGCGACGGCGCCGTGGCGCTTGAGGTAGTCCCGGAGAATGCGCGCGTCCTCGCCGATGTCGCCAAAGTAGACGCAGCGGCCGCCGGACTTAAGGAGGAGCAGCCGGTCAAAGTTCTCGAACAGAGCGGCGTTCGGCTGGTGGATGGTGCAGAGGATGGCCTGGCCCGCGGCCGCAAGCTTCTTAAGGAAGCGGACAATGTTGAAGGCGCTCTGGCTGTCGAGCCCGGACGTAGGCTCGTCCAAGAAGAGCAGGAGCTGCGGCCGAGCAGCGAGTTCGACACCGATGGTGACTCGCTTCCGCTGCTCGACAGTCAGACCCTCCTCCGGCGACCCGATGATAGCGTCCGCGAATGTCTCCATCTCAAGGAGCGCAATGATCTCCTCGACGTACTCGTACTTCTCCGACTGCGGGGTCTCGTACGGTTGGCGCAGGTCGGCCGAGAAGCGCAGCGCCTCACGCACGGTCTGCGACGGATCGTGCATATCGAGCTGTTCGGCGTACGACGTGCTGCGCTGGAACTCTTTGCCCGGCTTGACGGCGTCGACCAGGATGTCGCCGCCGATGACGCCGATATTCTTGCGCCCCGCCAGCACGTCCAGCAGGGTCGTCTTTCCCGCACCAGAGGCTCCCATAAGCGCCGTCAGTTGGCCGGGACGGACGTAACCGTAAACGTTATTGAGAAGTCTGCGAGTTCCGCCCGGGACAGGCACATCGTAGACGAGAGCCTCCCATGTCAATATGCTCTCCGAAGTGATCTTGAGCTCGGAGTTTGCCTCGTCCGTGTCGCGCGCCTTGTTCTTCTCCTCCCGCTTCCGCATCAAAGCCTCGTTCAACCGCTTTCGTTCCGCGTTCGGCTTCTGGAAGACGTGCGCCTGGTTCCCGCCCATGCCGTAGTTGATCAGCTCGCCGAGAACAACGTTCATGATGAGGAAGAAGACGATGAGGGCCGCGACGATCCCCCAGTTCCGCCAGAGCTCGCCGGGGTTGTAGGAGAAGCCCTGCGTGACATATGCCGTGCCGGAGACGACGAGCGTGCCGGGGGTGGAGCCGGCGAGCGTGCAGACCTGGTGGTTGATGTCGTCGTACCCCGGACCGCCCGGTATCAGCGACTCGGACGTGCAAATCATGTCGATCTTGCCGAACTCGTTCTCCATGAGCCCACTGAAGACCAGTCCCAGTGGGTTGAGCCAGTAGATCCAGCGGAGCCAGACCCGCTCCGACTGGTACTGGATGAGGTACCCAGATGTCGTCACGAAGAAGGTAATGAGCAGGACCGCAAACTTGATGGCCGAGTCGAAATCGGGGCTGGCACAGCCGATGATCCTGAAAAACAGCGTCATCGCAATGTTGCCGGAGAGAATGAGCAGGTAGAAGGTGAAGAAGGCGCCTGCGGTCCGGACAAGGTTGGTCATGAAATAGACAATGATCGAGAAGAGTAGGATCTGAGACGCAGAGAATGCCTGGTCGACAAAGATCTGGGCGATCCAGAGTGCGGACGGTCGGTGGAAGGCATAAGCCTTGTGCTTGTTGACAATCGGCCGGCCCATCATCGTGCTCGGAAGCTCGGCGAAGGCCTGGAACGCGTTGAACAGGAGTGAGATGAACATCAGGCCGCCCTTGCTGAATGCGCTGGACGATGTCTCGGGGAGCTTGAGGTAGAGCGTCCCCAGGACGATAGCAATGATAATGCTCCGGATCCAGGATAGCATCAGGCTCAGTCGGTCCTGCATCTTGAGGACAAACTGGCGCTTCATGAGCGCCCAGACCTGCTGGTGGAACCCAACAGTGTACACCGACCTCTTTCCGGCGCCGCCGCGCTTCTGCTCCTTCACCGCAACCTGGAAGTCCTCGTGCATCTGGGCCTCCGCTGCGAGATTGTTCTTGTACTCGAGCATCTCCCGGGCCAAGTCCCGCGCGAATTGCGACTCCCTGAAGGCCGCCTCGAGGGTTTCTGGGCTGTGGGGCGCATTCTCCGGCGACCGGCCCTCGGCGTACTGTCTTTCGAACTCGTCGGTGCAGCCGGTGACATAGTCTGGCGTCGTCTGTCGTGGTCTCGGTGCAAATCCCAGGCCTTCGAAGTACGCTCTCGCCTCGGTAGCAGGGCCGAAGTAGACCTGTTTTCCCGCATCTATGACGAGAACCTTGTCGAACTGCCGGTAGATGTTCTCGGACGCTTGATACAACGAAACAAAAGTGGTCGTCTTGTACAAGTTGGTCTGGATGCGCAGCGACTTGATGAAGTCCAACGCCGTCGAGGCGTCGAGACCGCGGGTGCTGTTATCCCAAGAGAGGATGCAGGCGTTGGTGATCAGCATTTCCGCGATCGACACGCGCTTGCGCTCTCCTCCAGACACGCCGCGGACGAAGTGACCTCCGACGACGGTGTGCCGGGTGTGCTCAATGTTGAACATCTTGAGCATCAAGGTAATGACGTCCTCCTTGAAGCGCTCCCTGGTAATACCAGCCGGCAGCTTGGCAGGCATCTTGACGTCGAGGGCGAACCCAAGCGTCTGCTCCACGGAAAGAGTAGGATGGTGCAGGTCATCTTCGGCGTTGTAAGTAGCCTCGCCTCGGTACTGCTCGAATTCCTTCGCTGTGAAGGGGCCGTAGCGCACGTCGCCCTCGACCGCCGTGTAGCCGTGGCGCTGGTTGGCGATGGTCCTGAGAAACGTGGTGCAGCCGGAGCCAGGCTTGCCGAGCACGAGGACCATCTCGCCGGGCTTGCAGAGGCCCTTGAACTTGTCGAGGATCGTAACCTCCACGCCTCTCTTTCCCAGCCCGAGCATCTTCAATGTCGGTGTGATGATATCGAAGAAGCTGACAAAAGCATCGGGGAACGTCCGGACGTAGTTGGCGAAGCCTCCCATGCCCTTCACGGTGAGATCGTCCCAATAGACGCCGATATGCTTCGGCCGGATGCCAGCCTGCCGCTCGGCATCGAGGCCACCTCGGAGTGCGCCTTCGAGGTCGAACTGCTCGTCTTCCTCCGAGGGCTGCGACTCCAGCCCCTTTTCCCCCTTTTCGGCATTGGCGTCACTTCTTCGGCTGTGTCGACTGGCTCTCGAAATGCGTGACAACTCTCGCTGTAAGTCGGCGAAATCGGCCTGTGCATCCTTTACGGAGACGCCGGTGTTGACTCGTGTCAAGCCATTGGGGTTGTTGCGCCGGGCTTCTTCCCGCAACTCCTCGAGATCCTGTGTCGCGGATGAGGTAGAAGACCTGGGTTGTGGCTGTATGTGACCTGGTAGCTCGGACTGGAGCACCTCCTGTTCGAAGGCGGACATGATGTTCTGTGTGAGCCGCAAATGGCTCCTTGCGGATAGGGGTTGTCACACGTCAGGTGTAAGATGGTAGAATGGCGAGGGAGCAGTGTGTATCCAGAGTCAATGACGTGGGGTCACTGGAAGCGCGAGGCGGAATCAAGTATACTTATACAGTATGCCTATCACTTATACGTACAAAAGAGAAGGAGAATGACTGATAGAACCTGCAATAGATGCCGTGGGGGCGGACGAGATGCTTAGTGATGAACAACAAGTCGAGCCACCAAAAAAAAGAGAGGCAAGCAAGAACAGCAATACAAACAATGAAGGGAGGGGGGGCAGCTGAACAAGAAAAAAGAAGTCGCGATGCAGCAGCAGTCCAAGAGTATTTCAAAGCAAAAACATTGTCCAGACCCACTGTCGCCCTACATTTTTAGTTCGCGATTCCGAGAAGAGTCGGCCGAGTCGGCAGAGACTGGCGAGTCTGCTGTAGCATGGGACTACGGGACGGATACCGTCTACACCAAAAAACCCATACTGCTGGTCTGATCACGGTAAGGAGGCAAGATGGCTAGCTCCCCACTTCGCGACAAGCAGCGTCGTAGCGTATGCCTTAGTCCAACCGACAGCCGTAGGTGCCCCGGTAACAGCCTAACAGGTCCAAAGAAGCGAGCAATAGCGTGGGATATCTTGAGCAATGGCAAAAGTTCGGCAGAAAATGTCAAACGGCATGTCAAATGCATGTCAATTGAAGTCGCTGTCGGCCCCGCAATTGCCGTTCTACACAGTAACATCCTCGACGCCAAGGTGTCGAAACCCGGGTGAGGCAGTTGCAAAATGCAGCTCTTGCATATTCGACTCATACATACCACAGTAATCCGGTGACTCTTCCGTGCAAAGCAAGCCCCGAGTGGTGATACACAACATGAGAGAAGCGGTCCAGGTGCAGTCGACGTATGTAGCTCTTTCGACAAGACATCTGCCAAGCAGTGTTCGTGTTGGTGGTGTACTGTGTACCTGGCAGTGGAGGGTATGTGATGAGATGCGTTGGATCGACCTTCTCGAGCTTGCAGTGCAGGAAGGACTCATCCGGCGAGAGTTGTGGAGAAGGTGGAGATGGTGGGGTCCGAACCCCGATGTTTGAGCCTTATGATAGGGTCACTCTTGTCACTGAAAGACCTTCCGACCCCACAATCCGATATGCAGCCATCGGACCTGCCCGCCAAGGGCCCCGTATCCCGGCGCCGTCCCACCTCGAATTTGGTCCCGGAGATTTTCTATCTAAAATCCGGTGCCGATCACTGACGGTGCTTCGTGTTAAGGTGTGTCAAGATCGATAGAAAGGCACTGCTAAGATCTCGATAGCTGAAGTCATGATGAGCACTGTTTCCCTCCTTGATTGTTGTTTGACGCTGGGCAGTTTGAGTGCCGACGGAGGTGGTAATAGAGTGCTGACTATGTGGCCCCTCAACTCTCCAAACTCGAATCGTCCGCGCCGGCCGCCGGTCATCGACGGCAGGGATCAGTCAGTTACATTACGGTCCGGGCTTATAAATTCTGTCTAAGCTGCGCCTCACTCTTCCTTTGCCCAAGCTACCAGGTGTTCAGGACTTGTTGAAGCAGCCTCCTATCCTAATGGCTTACCCATCAGGGCATGGCCTTCGTCAAACTCACTGCCTGCTTCATTACCATTCCGCCACGTGTCGGTGAGATCGCGATCGATACTAGGTCCGACGATTCCGGAATCAAGCAAGAAGAGGGTTCGGAGCGGCCAAACTTGCCGTTTGGAGTTTATACTATGCTGGATCATGGTCACCTTTGATGTCGGTCTGGTTATCAGATCATCGCTATATCGGAATTAGGCACCCTTAGGGGAACGATTCCTGCGAAGCGGGTCACCATTCCTGGGCATTACAGAATTTTATGAGATACCTTACAACCACGGCAGACGATTTTCAGGATGCACTCTGGCAGCTCTTACCATCCGAGTGAACGGGAGCCCAAGAGGATTGTCTGCCAGGAGGAACTCTCCAAAAATCCACGCCGGAACTGGTAGTCTAGAACCTAGTGCTGGTACATAACGAGAATCTTCAGCAGCGATACTCGATGTCGTCCGGAATTCACCTGTTATCACAACTTATAGTAGAGCTCCTTACCTACCTGCCAATAGACAGGTACACAGCCACAGCCAGATGTCAAGTCCGCGTCCTGGTAACTAAGCAATTCGTTCTCAGTCTATACACTAGCGTATCCCAGCCCAGCAAACGCTCTCTCCGCCAGCTATCAAAATGCCGCTCACTATTCAACTGCGAGAAGTGAATATCCCTAGACATCAAGGGTCAAGAGGATGGGCACACCCCCCAAACAAAAAAAAGACGTTGTATCCCCATGTCTCGAATCGAAGAAAGATGCTAGACCCATCCCGTACCCGGTAGCATGGGCAACGCCGTGCCCCTTCTTCCCCTTTCCAGCATCCCTCTCTCTCAGATGCCCGCCAGGTCAATGAAACGCCGACCATGCATGGCAGAATTCTACCCGCCCCCCGTCCTTCCGAAACCGCTATAAACGCTTCCTCATCTTTTCGCCCCGGAGTGTCGTGCCATGGGCAGAATAGATGTTTCTAGTGGTCCCCAAGAGCAAAGATAGCCGTTCGTCTTTCCATGTTTCATTTCATCCACATTCACTTATCGTGACCTAATGACAACTCGATGCTAGGTTTGTTTTTCCAAAGCCCAGAAATCGTCCTTCTAGAGCTCCCCTTCCCCCCCATTGGCCTCGAGCGACATAGGACTTCCATTCTGCGCCTGTCTCTGGGCCGTCCTCAACCTGGCGTTTCCCGGCGGCCTCCTCCGTGCCCCGCTTCTGCTGTTTTGTGTCATGGACTCGTCGTCATCGTCCGAGTCGCCGGGTTGCTGTGCATAGATCCTCGCCTCGTCCAGCTCGTTGATATCGTCTGGCTTGTTCCGCAGCCACTGCATCCGCGGACCCGACTTTGCTATCTCCGCCACCCTGAACCCGTAGATCCTCGGCTCGTAAATCTTGCCGGCCCCGAGACCCGGCGCAATGTTGCGCGCAAACATGCCGTTGATCATCAGCGTCTCGTCCGCGTTGGCGCTATTCCCAGATCGGCTCAGGGTGGTCAGGTGATCCGCACCAGTCTTGGAGATGTCGTAGTCGGGGAAGGTGAGGAGGAACAGCGCGCCAAAGGTGCGGCCGAAGAACGCGCCGTCCACCGTCTGGAACCTACTGTTGGGCGGGACATACACGTCCAGGCACGAGGGGCAGAACAGCTTGACCGTGTCCTCGCCCGGTATGTCGGACAGGCCGACCGGTAACGTCCGTGCCATGTTGCAGTTGTACCGCGGGCAGACGCCAAAGTGGCCCAGGTCGTATTTCTCCGACATTTGTTGGATGCCAGCCCGGGAGCAGATGAAGCGCTGGTGAATGAGGCCGTAGAGCATCTCGGCTGATGATTCTATGACCGACAGGTCGCTCGCTATGCGGCTGTGGTGTCTCCTCTCGCCTGCCGCTCGTGCTTCACCGCCTGACTCGTCTAGTTCATCCTCTTCCTCTTCGTCCTCCTCGTCTTCGTCATCATCCGGATCGACGTCGAGGATCATCTATGACAAGAGGTTAGTAGAGGCCCTCCAAGAAAGATAGCCGGGTGTAGCCGCAACCTACTTCTAGTGCTTCCTTGTACATGGCCACCTGTGTCTGCAGGCCGGTGAGGTTGAAGTCATCTTCAATGAACTCTTCCGACACTTCGGCAAAGTACTCGTGACCAAGCAGTGAGCAGAAGGAAGAGATCCACGACTCTGGGCTGCCTGATGAGGTCGACATGGTGGAATCTGTCGTATCGCTGACACGCCTTCCGCCGCGGTTGGTGATGTGATACGAGGTGGTAGAAGTGCCGCTTGCGTTGAGTGACGGCGCAGAGACGTATGCGGTAGTAGTGTCCTCGTCAGGGGCTGCAAGACTGCGCTTTTCTAGGGCTCGTCGTGAGGGTTGCGGCGCTGCCTCGTGTTGATCTTCCGCTTTTCGTTTTCCCGTACCACGCGCTGAACGGCCGTCCTATGACTCAGGCATGATCGACCGAGCTTTAACTGTGCACAGATTCGCAGCTCGGCCCAGGAGACTGGTATACGGGAGGTACTTCCGGACGCGGTCAAGGAGCTGTTTTATAGATTGCTGGGGTTGCAGTTTACTTGACTCTATTTTGGATGTTGGCGCCGTCAATTGAAGCCTGCCCTGCGTATTTGGTGAGGTGGGACAATGTGGCCCGTGCGCACTGCAAGTGCACCCAGCCCCGCGCCCAAGGTTGTTTGGATTTTCCGTGCCGGACTTGGAGGCCCCGCCTCTCGTGTGCTGTGTACGTACCTTACCTGCTTAAGGTACCCTACCCCAGGTACCTTACCTCACAATATATTGGATCCACATGAGCTTCTTGCTTCAGCTTCACACCGTCACCAATCACGTCTGACAACATGCGAGTGCTCAGATGTCGAGATGCGGCCAACTCGCAGATTCCTGACTGCTTTTCAACGTCAGGTACCAGAATCTTTACCTGAGCATATTCGAACCCGTCCGGGTCTCCAGAAGAAAAGAAACGTAATCCAGAAGATTGAGCCGGTTCAGCATTCCCTCGACGCCGTGACATCGGACGACTTTCTCAAATATACAGAAGCAAAAGTGCCTGTCGTGCTCAAATGCAGCTCAGTCAGGCGTGAGGCATCTCCTGTCATAGCTAAGTGGTTCAAGCTGAAAGACAGCCACCAGCAAACATCCGCCTCAACCTATCTGAGCGGCTTTGGCCACACACTTGTGACCTACGAGTGGACGCTCACTCCCAGCGTAAAGCGCTTCATCTTCTCGCTTCCGCCCGGGGATCTACGGGAGAGCACCCTCAAGCATGTGGCTGACAATGCCGCTTCGACACCTACTTCGCCGTTTCTTCGGTTCCGAGCTCCCTTGGACCTATTTATAGCCGCTCTCGATTACAACAAGTCGCAACATGTCCAGCCAGACAAACTCACCGGACTGTACATTGCCCAGTCATCCCTGTCAGGCCTCCCCGAAACCCTCCAGCAGGATCTGGCCCCTCCGCCTCTCATCAACGCCAATGGTATCTACAACTCCAGCATATGGCTCGGTCTCACCCCGACCTACACCCCCTTGCACCGAGACCCGAACCCGAACCTCTTCCGCCAGCTCCACGGGTCCAAGATCGTCAGACTTCTCCCGCCAAGAGCCGGTGAGACCGTCTTCAAGAAAGTCCAGTCCTCGATACTGGGCTTCGCCAGCCCGCGTCTCCGAGGAGAGGAGATGATGCACGGGCCCGAGAAGAGCGCCCTCCACGACGCCATCTGGACCGACTGTGGGGACTCCAGGGTCGGCGAGCGCACCATCTATGAGGCTAGGCTTGATGCGGGTGACGCCATGTACCTTCCCACGGGATGGTGGCATAGCATCAAGAGCGCTGCTGATGACGCAGAGTCTGGGCATGCTGGTGAGGGGGAACTGAACTACTCCGTCAACTGGTGGTTCCGATCTTCCACTGGAAAGTGAGGACAAACTATCTGCCTCAGGTAGCGGTATTCTCTAGTGGACATCAACCGCTTCACTGCGTCGCTACCTCAGCTTGCCCTTGGAACACCATCTGTCCCTGACGCCGTAGGTTGATGAATCCGCACTCCATCGGTAGCTCCACTCGTGGCGCAACATTGGTGCCACCACTCGGCTAGGTTAGCCGCTGAGCGGGCATCGATTCGCGATGACCAGTCTTACTATCCTCCTACCACTATTCCCGCCCTAGCAAAACTTCTTATGACAACTCCAGTGGAGGGAAGGGTAGGCACATCTCGGTGTGTTTTCGCAACAGTCCCCGCCAGTTTGCAGCGAGCTATGGAAAATGTCAACCGGATGATCTTCTCACTGTGTGATGGTTCCAAGTTTGACGTTCGTGCCTTCATGGAGGTCGTGGAAACAACATCCCGCCTTATCATGTGCTGTTTCGTGGTCTCCTAATGCAGCCTAATGCATTGCCATTATGGTTAGGTACGCACCTTGACGGATCTTGTTCGGTGTCGGTTTCTTTAACCGGCGATGGCCGCACTTCTTGCGGTTGCGGCACGCCGTGATTGGCTGGTAAGCTTGATGTCCATCCACTGGCTGGGGGACATGAGGATGATGCCCCATTGTACAGTACAAGGGGGAGTCACGTTGAACAGAGCCGACTCCATCGAAAACGATGTTGCCGGATCATGTGAGAAGTTCGTCACCTCAGATCGATAATGCGCAGATACGCCTGCCTCATATTGAGAGGGGCTACAGTCCGACGCATATCATGCACACAACTGCATACCTGGATATCTCATCTTCCTTCGCTGAATGCTCACTTTCCTGGACGGGGCCGGGGACAGATATGTCGGCTAGCCAACCATCAAGCACGTTGCCCACTCGCCGCCCGCCTAATCGACCGAGCGAGTGGCTCCTGTGAGACTGGGCGCCTGACCAGATCAAGTTCTCCGATCCCATAACGAACAAGGTCCTCGTCGACACCGAGAGCCCTATCAATGATAGAATGGAGCAAGCGGATGATCCGCACACAGCTTCGCAACGCCTCGAGAACCTAAATCACGCTGTTTCGTTGCCGGTCTCTCCCTTTCCTTCCGAGTACGGCGCCAGTACGAGATCGGGCCAGAGATGGAAGAGTGAGATCAAGGGCACTCAATCGCCCATGTCGGAGAGGGGGAAAGGGGTCAGTGGACGTGGGGTTGGATTGTTCGTCTGAACTGAGGGCGATAGGCACTTCTCGTACTCGGACAGGTACTAAAGCGTGTGTCTTTGATATGCACGACGGTGTGGTTGGACTCATTTCGAGTGCACCTTGTCCGCCAACGGAAGCGCGCAGGACTGTGTTCTTTCCTGGCGTGGATATGAGGACGGACTTGCCGTTTTATTACGTCGATACTGCTCATCTTCGTTGACATTCAGGAGGTAATGAGGTATAGACAGGAGGGTGGTTTGGGGTCCGAGTTTCAAGCCCGGCCTTGCACCACTGAGTGGTTGTAGGTCATCACCTCATCAGGGCGAAGATAGCAGGTCGGCGGTCGTTGGCTAGTTCTGTCTATAGCCTAGGGATGTAGCATTTATTCAGCAATCCAAGGATTGTCACAACGGCACGGTCACGTCTGATATGATTTGAGCCGACAAGAGTGCAAAGACATGAACGTGCCGACGATGCCAAGCCTGGTGGGATATCTTTAACTGGCAACGAGACAACCACAACACCAGGGCCATGAAGTAGAGGCGGACTACACACGAAAAAGGGGACTTTCAAGTCTCGTTTCAACGAGATTAACCCGGTCATTTAGTTGCAATTGTCACACCACACAAGGTCAAGGTAATCACCTCAGGGTGAGATCATCTTTCAATAATTATTATCAACAACTTATATTCAGCTTCGCTGTCCTTATCTATCCATCACAATATGCCCAGGGTATACTAAACCAATCTATCAAACAACAGCTCCCATCAAAATTACTTACAACGCCTTTCTACAACTTCTTGTTTTTAGAAGTGCGGCGCATTGAGGAACAGACCCATGAGCACACCGCCTAGGGTACCGGCGATGGGGATGGTCATGATCCACGCCAGCATCAGGAGGCCGACGCGCTGGAAGTTGACGGCCTTGAAGGTGCCGTTGCACAGGCCGACGCCGACGGTGGCGCCCGTGATGCACATGGAGGTGGAGACGGGGAGGGAGTACTGCGAGAAGACGAGCACGGTGATGGCGGCGCCCATCTCCATGCTGCAGCCGCGGCTGGGGGAGTGGTAGGTGATCTTGTTGCCCATGACTGGTTTTTCGAGTTAGCAACGGGAATTTTCCTTGGGAAGAGGGAGAGGCGAGAGAGTGAGAGAGAGAGCTTACCCTTCATGATGTTGTACCCATAGGTGATCAGACCCACGCTGATGGCCGCGCTGAGCACAGCCAGCTGCCAGATCGGCACCGGCGCCTTGCTAGCGGCGGCACTCCCGGTGCTCCAGGCCGAGTAGATGACGGCCCAGGGGCCGACAGAGTTACCGATATCGTTGGCGCCGTGGGCGAAGGAGGCCGTGCACGCGGTCAGGATCTGAACAAAGGAGTAGGTATGCTCGACCTCGTTGGGGTACTTCTCGGCATGGGCGTAGACGCGCTCCATGCGGGCGCCCTCGGGTGTGCCCGTGATGCCGGTCTGGGCGGCGTGGATGTCGTAGTGGGCGCCGTAGAGGGCGCCGACGACGATCATGGCCGGGATGCGCTTGAAGAGGATCTTGATGTTGTGCAGCTCGTACATCTGGCCGGGGCCGAACTGGTTGGCGCGGAGGTGGCGGAGGGCCCAGGCGAGGGGACCCCGGCCCTTCATGATCTTCTGGTGGAGGCGCTCGCGTGCCTGGGCGAGGAGCTCCTTGGTGGTCGCTTGCGAGGCCTCGCGGGTGACGACGGCGCGCTCCGTGTCCTTGGCGGGTGTCTTCTCGGCGGTGACGTCGCCGGAGACGGACTCGGCGACTGTGCTTGACGATGAACGCTGGTCCTCTTCCTCGTCCTGGACGACGGCGTAGTTGGGGACCGCGGCGCGGTCGGCTTCCTCGGGAGCTGGGCGGCGGAAGAGGAGCGGGCCGAGGGGGACGTGGTACCACTTGACGGAGTGGTCCTTCATGATGACCTTGGCGTACACGTAGGGGACGAAGAAGATGGCGGCCAAGACGGCGACACCGCCACCAGTGCCCATGGTGACTGCGGCGACGTACCACGCCGGCTTCTTGTTGAGGCCGAGGTTAGGCGAGCCCTTGTAGACGATGGACAGGGTGCAGATGGTGCCGGCCACGAGGAACCAGAGGGGCGAGGTGTAGACAGCCCACTTGACGGGGTCCTTGCGGGCGTGGACGATGAACTTGATGAGCAAGAAGATGCTGGCCGCAAAGCCACCGCTGATCGCGGGTGCCATGCCGAGGCCTGCAAAGATGGCTCCGAGGCCCTTGCCGTCGTTCCAGCCCCACTGAACCTGGGATGCGCCGACGGTAGCAACGCCGACACCGGCAACGGCCGAGATGAGCGAGTAGGTGGACGAGACGTGCGCGGAGTGCTTGGTGCACCACATGACCCACGAGGAAGCAGCTGCGAGGGCGCAAGTAAAGGCGAGCATCTGGACGCCGGCGTTGCCGCGGAAGGCGCTGTTGGGAATGATGCCGTTCTTGATGGTGTCGGCTGTGCGGGCGCCGACGGTGATAGCACCGAGCATCTCGAAGATGGCGCCTAGGACCATGGCTTGGCGATAGGTGATGGAACGCGAGGAGACGGAAGTTGCCCAGGCATTGGCGACATCGTCTTGTGGATGGTCAGCAAATCACGTCTCTCGCAATTTTCTGGAGCACAAACACGGGATCGGGTGGTAACTCACTTGCACCATTGTTGTATGCGTCGAGCAGGGCAAACAACGTGCCGATGACGAACACGTAAGTGTAGGCGTCCAACATATTGGGAGGCTGGCCCTTGGCTGGTGGTAGATACAACTGAAACAGGAGATCTAGAGAAGCAAGGTGCTGAAGAGCTGAGTATATTGCTTGTCCACCGAACAAGAGAGCTGAAGTGTCGAGAAGCGCGAGGAATGCCTTCTTATGTCGCCAGATACGCCAGATACCACGTCCTCTCTCTCTCTCATCGATCCATTCTCACTTTTTTAGTCGACCGAGGGCCCGCCAGACAGAACCCGGAGCTGACATTGTGGCGACCAGCCATTCCTGCGCAGTTTCGCCTGTGTTCATACGATATGGCACCCACGTGTGTAACTTCCCAATACTGGCGCAGTATAACGAGTATCGACGGATTTTCGCCGCAAGAGAGCACGTTTGGCACGAAACCAGTGAGCAGTGTTATCGAGCCCACGTGGGTGCCAGAATAGGCTTTTATTAAGTGATTTGATCTGGAACATGCTGTGCCAAGTGCTGCGCCAAGGGCAGCGCCGAGACACTAGCAAACGGAGTTGTCCCGATATAAAAGTCTTGGCCGTCGGTAAGCTGGCACACCCCCTTCCACCACCACGCAATTCTATGTAATTCCGTTTGCACGTGTATGTCGTGATCGGCCCTGCCGTGGGATAAACTGTGGTAGACTTGCAAGTTTCCTGAAGGGGGAGCGTATAGAGAGACTTGGCTGACGATTCGGTGGCGGTTATGGAACATCATCAGAAGAAGTCGCGATGTTCAAGCGGCTGAAAAATAAAAGCGATGTCGGTAGCCAATCACAGCGCTCGAGTGTCAACTAAATCACAGTCCACAGTAGTGTCATAGCAGCAGATTGTGCAGTTCCCCGGACTTCTTTCTTCTCCCCCGGTAAGTTGTAACCATGGGAGTCCGCTCTGGGATGGGGTACTGGCAAGTCTAGACCTCAGCATTCTTCGTGTTACCGAAGTGGCAACAACTTCCAGGGTTGAACTTGAGCCACAACTCACGCGACAGAAGCTCCTTCCACATTCGACCACAACCTGCGCTGAGCCAACACGCGCTTCTTCTTCACGATTGGATGTCCATCAGGAGACACACAAGGAGATATGAAGTCTGGTTGGTCCTGGTCACAATTGCAGAGCACCAGTCGTCGCATCTTCGAATATGCCAGGGGTATATGCGCGTGGGCCATCCAAGATCAGGACGAGTGACTTGCAGCGGGAGCGACTGCACAACCCTGAGGAGTCGCAGTAATCCTTGGCCATAGAACCTACGTCTAAGCATGCCAGAAGCACGTAAAATCCTGCATTACAACCACATCTGTGGTAAAAAGAAAATATGGTTCGGTACACAAGCCTTCTTGGTTCTACCAAGCACACCTCAATATCAACATGGGAGCGGGCCGCTGCTATTCTCTTTTTTTTTTCTTTTCCAGAAAGAGGTCTCGTGCCAAGACGCACGTGTGTGTGAAGCCGTAAAAATAAGGCTCCTCATTAGCCAGGGTCGACAGGGTCCTGGTGGGGTTCCTCCACTTGGCGGCTTGGCCCCTCGATTCCGATCCACTTGCATGAACCGCTAGCACTCTCTGGTCGATCCCCCCATTCCAATATTCAAGTCTACATGTGTGGGTAGTGGACTGTTCTGTAGACTTTAGAACAGCTGTGCAAGGTACGCAGTAGAGAGATAACTTCAGAGAGCAGCCACGCACCTCAGTACATGTAAGGCCCCGACTTATGAATACTTGCCTTCGACAAGGCCTGGAACTGGTCTGAAGAATGACGAATCTTCCGTTTTTCAGTCATCTGCTGCAGAATGCTCAGAAATCTCCTGATACACCTACAGTCTTGTGCTTCAGATCGATTGCTGAGACCGACCACATATTCAAGAAGCAGATTTTTTGGGTTTTCTAAGCACTATGAAAGGCAGCCATCTCTCTCAAGGCGCAGCCTGAATTCCTCATGTGAACGTCGAGCCTTGCCACACCAGTGTATCCCTTTGAAGTCACGAAGAAGCCGCCGCTGGGGCCAATACCAGAGGCTTCGAGTGTCTCTTACGTATCTCGAACTCAAAGAGAGTCACCATGGATGACGGCTACTTGATTCATCTCAAACGAGCATAGGTGGCGATGAGAATTCCCATCAAGCTGCCGATTTAACAACTCTAGTCCTGCTCTGGCAAATCATGTGTCTCCTCAGATTATCATGTTACCGAAATCCCGAGCTAGGAACTCCACTGACTGATTGCTGATATGTTTCTCGGGTCGAGATCGGCCCAGAGCAAGCCCAAGTAGAATCAACGTGTTGATCACCGTCTCTATTCATCTTGACCATCTCGACTCCGGGTCTGACCCATCGGCTCTTACCTTCATATCACATAGGTATATGGAACCCAGCATCGCGTTTTCAAGCCTCGAGATACACTGGCATGGTGTCTTTTGGTATTGCTACCACGCGAGACGTATCAACGCATCCAGAAGAAACCTCTCAGCAAGTCGAGCGTGTTTTATGTACCAGTCGTTGAGAATCTGTCATACTCCCTCTAACGGGCAATTCTCAACTTTGGAAGCTGCGACTATGTCGTCTACCTCATGAATGTTTAACAAAGAGTGTTGCTCAGTCGATTCTGCCGATCTGAATATAGAGGTTTCGCCCGTCTATGTCTTCCTGGTTGATGTACTATGATACACTGTGTCTGCCCATGAGTAGCTACTGCCATCCTCGTTCACATCACTCTAGGTGTAGGTAGCTTGCTATGTAGTAGCTATATTTGACGTCACAGACATTATCTGGCCGCTGATCACTATGATCTCTGTGGCGATAGAGCCTTCGCCCTCATTAAGATAGGGAGAGGGAGGGGGGAAGCACTGTCCAGAGACACTGGGTCAGTGTTGCGGATGGGGCGGTTCTCGCGGTCGAGTTTATTGTGCTTGTTCGAAGCGAGGTACCCTGATTTCCCTCGCCTGAGGTGTAAGTAAGCAGTTTTTGGCATTGCGGCCCACGATGAAACGTCTCATATTGTGGATTATGATGTGTAATGAAAGTATTACAGGATCCTATTGTGGCAGAGTATCGGAAATCACACCGAGTGTGAATTTCACGTGGTAGTCTGCCGGTACCTGCCACCATTTTGGACTTTTCGCAGTTCATCACCCCTTCCATAACATCTACCTATCTAGACGTCAAATCCCTGAGATAATCGTCCTACACGATTGTTTGACTCTGCAATACAGATGAACATTCGTAGGAGAATCCTGACATTTTTGCACTTTTACAGGGCTATTGTGGTCTCTAAGCACAATAGTACACTACCCATACTGTAAGACAAAGTCAAAAAGCGAAAGTCAGCCTATGGGGAAGGAATCCTCTGGTCTCTGGATGCTGAAGTTCGACTCACGTGTGCACGCGTAGACGTCGCGTCTGGGCAGGTGCTGGAAGCCTCCAACCCTTCGCATCTCGAACCCAATGCAGTCCAAGTCTGTACCCGGTTGGAAACCCTCTTGCCGTCGGTTGCAACAACGGTCCGGCAGCCCTGCCCTCCTGTCATCAGTTCCTTGCAGTGTACTGGAGCGCTACTGTACGGAATAGTACCCCGGGTTTTCCAATGCAAAGGGAAGCTCCTGCGGACCATATAGCATCCTCGATTGAGTTCGTCGCCCTCTTCCTCACCCGGGTTGCGTCCATCTGTCAGATCTCTTCTTCGCTACACGACAACGGATACCCACTCCCCAAACTTATTCGTGCGGCTACGGCTGTTGCCCCCACTTCGGTGTATCTCGGTCGGGGTTAAAATGAGCGACATGTCGGTTAGGTGCTCCTCACCAGCGTCACAACGGAACGGCTGGGTCCGCGACAACCCACCACCGGAACCCAATCTGAAAGGACACATGCTCCGTTGCTGCGATCGGGAGACGACAACTGCCGGAAGAGCGACCGGTCGCGCCGAGGCCAGACGCGATCCAACGAGACTCTTCTCTAACCCATGCATGGCTTTTGCGGCAAGATGCCTTCTGTGACACGCCAGGCTTGAGATCGCATGATGGGACAACATATATCTTGCCAAGGGCGTTCGCCGTGTCCACTGTTCACGCGATACTCTCGCACTGCCTTTTCATCCTTCTCTAGCGTTACCTGCGAGGGAAAAGCTCCAAGATGGGACCTGTCAAAGATGTTGTGATTGCCCTGCTGGCGCTGACGACGGCCGCCGAGGCGGCGTGCCCTCTCCCTTCGTCCTACAAGTGGTCGTCGACAGGCTCCCTGGCGAAGCCCAAGTCGGGCTGGGTGTCGCTCAAGGACTTCAGCACTGTGCCATACAACGGGAAGCATCTCATATACGGGTCAGACGTCAACAGTGCTGGCAGTTACGGCTCGATGGCCTTTAGCCTGGTCTCGGACTGGTCTGAACTTGGCTCGGCGACCCAGACCGCGATGAACAACGGGGCCGTCGCACCCAGCCTCTTCTACTTCACGCCGAAGAACATCTGGGTCTTGGCCTCCGAATGGGGCGCGGCGCCTTTCAATTATATGACCTCGACCGACCCTACCAACCCGAACTCATGGTCGTCGCAAAAGCCCCTCTTTTCTGGGAGCCTGGGCAGCAGTACCGGGCCCATTGACCCTACGCTCATTAGCGACGGGACGACTATGTACCTCTTCTTTGCAGGGGACAACGGCCACATCTACCGGTCTAGCATGCCCGTTGAGAACTTTCCGTCGAGCTTCGGCACCACGTACACGACAGTCATGACCGCCGCGACCAACGATCTCTTCGAGGCTGTCCAGGTTTATAAAGTCGCCGGCTACACCCAGTACCTCATGATCGTCGAGTGTATTGGATCAAAGGGCCGGTACTTCCGTTCATTTACCGCTACCTCGCTCAGTGGTTCTTGGACCGCCAACGCCGCGACCGAGAGCGCTCCCTTCGCTGGAGCCGCTAACAGCGGTGCTACCTGGACCAACGATATCAGCTCTGGCGACCTGGTCCGCAGCACCAACGACGAGACAATGACCATTGACGCTTGCAACCTGCAGTTCCTCTACCAGGGCTTGCCCGTGGGCTCCTCCGCCTCGAACTACAACCTCCTGCCTTGGCTGCCCGGTGTGCTGACACTCGCGAACCCCGCGCCCAACTCTGGCGGCAGTGGTACCACCACCACACGTACCACCAGCACCACTGCACGCGCCACCTCTACTACTGCCCCTGCCGGCGGCGGTGGCCAGGCGGCACACTGGGGTCAATGCGGTGGCGAGGGATGGACGGGGCCTACTACCTGCGAGGTATCGTGACGATATACCCCTTTTCGCGATGGTAAACATTGCTGACATGATTGCAGAGCCCTTACACATGCACTTACTCCAATACGTGGTACTCCCAGTGTCTCTGAGCAAGACAAGTCGGATATGGCAGTCGGCATTTAGCTTCAGTTACATACCAGTAGGAGTAAGACGCCCAATATAGGGTCACAGGCCGAGTCGACTGGTCTTTAGGTATATATGCTTAAAGCATTGTCCATAGGTGGTATATCTTTGCATAAAGGAGTCGTGTAGTCCAAAATTGAGAATCACGGTAGCAGTTGCTTGTGCTCGTTGTTTGCGTCGGTGGCGACCATGGTGCGGACTGTCACAGAATCGTAGAGAGCTTTAATGCCTGCTTGTCAACATACATATCGTACCGCCAAGGCCAAATGTCCGTTCTGTATATTTCGTGTGAACTTGAAGAGACTTAGACGTCCGCCATACTCACTTGGACACCTAGAAACAAAGGGAAAAGTCAATTCTTGTTGAGCTGCGTTTTTATATCATCACTATACATTGTTCGCTAATCGCTTATAAAAGTTAGATCCAGCGAATCCCACCCTCCCCCAAGTGTCGATTCTCTCTACTGGTGCGGCTATCGTAGGCAGGGAGGTAAATCGAATGTAGTGCTTTTTACACCGCAGAGGATCCTTGTCTTACATCAACGTCCGTTCGAAACGGGCATGTGTAGGGGGTGATTTCACCGAGTGACTAGGGGATTATCGAGGGAAACTAGCCGAGGAGGTGCTATACCTACCCTTCCAGCGGATAAGATAGCACCAAACGGAGCTGCTCCATGAAGTCAGGGAAAGGACTGGTGCGGATAGACTGCTCAATATCAATATGGACGGCCTACTGTCTCCAACTAGCCAGATATGACGTTGCTCGGGGTGAGATGGCTCCTCTGTGCCTAGTCGGGTACTAATCGAACTTCATCGCGCACTAGCCCAAGTCCATGCGACCCATAACCGTACGCGACGGCAGCCGATTTCGATAATTACCTGTCCAACGGAATGTATATATAGGGTATGGATCCTTTGATGCTCCTCAAGTCCTTATCTGGAGACTCGCTGCTCACGCCACTCTTCAGCTTCTTGTCTAAGAAGGTAAAGAAGGTTATTTTCTTTGTGTGCGTCCAAGTCTCTCGTATTGTCACATAAACTGTAAAGAGATGAGATCTTTGAGCCTGGTGACGGGCCTATTGGCCCTCTGCAGCGGTTGCCAAGCCGTGGCTGTCACGGCTCGTCCCGAGCTCATCAGGCGATCCTCCCTTACGCGAGTGCAGAACTTCGGCAACAACACGCCGGGTGTCCGACTGTCCTCTTTGAAACTACCCGTAGCGTTACATTATCAAGTAAGTCAATAGACGCCTAGACGGCACAGTAGATCTAAGAGGCCCATACCTTGGCGGGAGCTGCTAGTAGATAGTCTCGGAAACGTACCACGAGGGGCATAGAGGACGCCGATAGTCCGGTGTCGTCATGATCAAGTTAAGGGAGATCATTTATGTTAAGATCTGTCAGCACGACGCGAGTACGGATAGACGTGGACGTAGTAGTAGCAGGCACGGCACCCATGCTTGAGCTCAGGTTCAGCAGGAATATCTGACAGGAGCTGGCTTGTAATCGAGTTAGACAGGCTGGTCATTGAGTAGACGGATAAATCCGTAGCTTGTACCCATGTAGTTGTGTGATCATCTTCCACAGTGCTGTCAACTGGTCGAAGGAGAAGGCGAGAGAACGAAAGAAGACACAATGTTTCACTACCACGAGAAAAATGGTCAAAACTCCCCGTCTCTCGAATCAGGAAAGCACGGAGGGGAAAGATATATCTGTAATTCTCGCCACTAACGCCTCTCAAGAATGTAAAATCTCATCGCTAAACCAGGACCTCACCGAGCCGAAATGCCTTCCTCAACGTCTATCAGAACCTCAAAAATCAAATCCTCTCCCCCTCTAAGCTCCCCCTGCCCCCATCCCTGCCACTGGCCGCACTCTCCCCAACCCTGACCTCATCCTCCGGCACGCCAACACCCACGCTGCCCGCATGACTCAACATGCTGACGACCCGCGGCCTCTCCTCCCTCTGGCCGGCGATACTCGTCCCGCCCCCCGCGACCGCAACGCCGACGCTGGCGGTGGTGCTGACGCTCTCGCTGCGCGAGCGACTCGCGCTCCGCCCCTGCTGCGCTCGGCTGGCGTCGCTGGCCCGTCTCTCCCTGACCATGCGCTCCAACTCGCGGACCTGGCGCTTCAGCGCCTCGTTCTCTCGTTTTACTGCGTCGAGCTCGGAGCGGTAGAAGGCCGTTTCTTCGTAGCGCGTCGTGGCGGGGAGGATGGCGGGTGACAAGACCTCGGAGCCCGGTGTGGCGCCGGGAGCGGATGTTGGGCCGCTGGAGCCTGGCTGGGTGAGGATGCTTGAGCTCGGGGCCAGACGGTTGGTGAAGTAGGATGTTAGGGAGGGGTCGTTGAGGTGCGACTGGGTGAGAGATGCTGGCTGGGATGGGGCCGGTGAGCCGGTGCGGCTGCGGCGGGAGGCGGTACTATTTTGTCGGCTTAGGCTCAGGCTGCCTACCACGGGTGGACGGACGGGTGCCGGGGAGGATATGCCGGGAAGAGATGTTGTGGATATGGCTGCGGTGAGGCTGCGGGTGCTGGTGTTGGAAGGTGTGCGCTGGTGACGGCGGTTGGTGGTTAGGGGGTGAGAGAAGCCGGATGCAGAGGATAGGTGTTGTGATGAGGGTTCTGCGACGTGCGCTGATTCTGTGCCTGATGCGCTGGCTGATGTGGAGGATGTGTTGGAGACGACTGACGCGTTCTGGGCGGCGCGGAGGAGGGAGAGTTCTCGGGTGAGACGGTTGACCTGTATGAAACGTTAGATGCAAAGCTTACTCCAGTGGATATCGATAAGGTAGGCAAAACACCGTGAGACGTACCACAGCCTCCTGCTCCTTCTCGAGCTCGAGATGTAGGTCGGCCGCAGTCAAAGGTCTTGGATGTCTCATGGGCCCTGGGCCGGGACCCGAGCTCGTCATTTCGGCCAGAACAGGTCCTTGAGGCGTAAAATGGGGAGCAAAGTGAGGAGATGGCAGCGAGGGTGGTGATGCTGTCTGGTTCACAGTGCTCTGGTTGGATGGCAGGATGTTGAGTGACGGCGAGCTTGGAACCGGGGGCGGCGGCATTTGCTGAGCTGACGCTCTCCTCGATGTCGTCGCCAGGATATGAGGAGACGCGGGGACAGTGTTGAGATCGGGCATCTTGACGTTGAGCTGTCGACCCTGCTGACGTATACTCAAGGGCAGGCAATAAATACGAGGCGGTAGGAGGAGGACTTCAGGGCTTCAGAGTTCGGACGATTGCAGCGGCACAGACAGACAGATAAGCTGGCCTCGGGTAACTTTATACCGCCTCAGTGGAAGCCCAGAAGACCGGCATCGCCAACGCACAGCGTAGAATACACTGTCTGGGCTGCCTGGGTGGGCTGACGCTGCATGGAGTGCGACAAGTTTAAAATAAAAACAATATGGCCGTTCATGCGTTCGGCAGCCCCAGACAAGAAGCCGACAAATGGCGTCCAGCGGATTTGGGTGAGCTGAGGGGGAAGCTCTCTGCTGAGTTTCAGCCTAGCATGCAAGGCTGATAAGGTATCGTAAGGGTTATGGGGCCATTTAGCTTTCTACAGTACGTACCTAGGTACCTAGACACAAGACTAATAAGGTACGCGGCAGTAGTAATGTACCTCTAAGTTCAATGTTCCGTAGTGGGGTAATCGATAAGCGTTGGGGGGGTTTCCCTTATCAGCCATGATGTAATGGCCCATCTATTCGTACACGGCAGCATCAAGCTGGGGCACACAATGACAGGATGATGTCACAAGCTGGCTCTCTTCGTAACTCTCTTTCTCTGCGCGTGTATTCTTACTAGACGGAGGCTTAGTAACAGTTCGAGGGGTGGTTAAATGGGTAATTGCACAGGAGCTATTTAACAGCTCCCTCCTCATCCTGATCCTCTCCTACGAACAAGAGCAGAATAATCCACCAGAACCATCACCCAAGCCC
Organism: Coniochaeta sp. PMI_546; assembly: GCA_021432605.1. Lineage (NCBI taxonomy): Eukaryota > Fungi > Ascomycota > Sordariomycetes > Coniochaetales > Coniochaetaceae > Coniochaeta > Coniochaeta sp. PMI_546. Next base: position 170,467 of record MU271155.1, on the reverse strand, counting down.
CGAACCACAACGACAGAAATATTCTGCCGACCCATCTTCCAACTGTAAGTGGTCCTGGCAAGATTGGCTTGGCTCGTACACAGATGCTAATCGTGCCGCGGTTGCAGAAACACACATATACACACATTACACCCACCCCCAAGCACAGTCACCATGACCGACAGTGAGAGCCACCAGGGACCTCCTCCCGAGCGCCAGACCGGTGCTCAATTGCACGATCCTCCTGCATCCGGCAAGGGCACAGACGACTCCAGCAACAAGGAGCAGACCAACCAGGCTGCTCTTGATGTACGTCCTTACCAGCATGCACCGGCCGGAGTGGCAATTCGTGTACTAACTGACAGACAGAGCCTAACATCAAATCCAGAGGGCGACTACAACAAGGCTGTGAACGACAAGTTCTCCAAGACACAGAAGCCAAGTGAGGGATCCAATTAAGGGGCGTTTTCGATGGAAAGGCCGGCTGTGTAACTTTTGCAGAGTCCATGGTCCTGGACCTGCGGGATGATAGAGCATCAATGCAAGCAATATGATCTGTTTGGACCGTCGGACAGTTGTGATCGACATTGACATTGTGTACTTTACAACATGAAGCCATGCTCTTGGCTCCCATACCGAAATGCGTCACCTTGCTCCAGCTAGCCGGACGGAAGGTACAGTATAACTCAAGTCGCGACTGCCATCTCATGCGGGTGTATTGGCCAATGTATAAATGCATGACTTAAGTACCTCTGAGGGGGACGTACACATCTTGACTAAGGTAAGGTACACTTTCCGCTTTTCATAAGGTACCTGAGGTAGGTAAGGTACACCGCCGTGTTGTTGTCGTCCCGCGGTGTAGTACTTGATTCTAATCGAGCCAATCTCTTTTCCACTGAGCACGCCACCTGGGTTGCTTGCTTTTTTCACGTACTGTTACCACAACAAATATTGTCAGCTCTTTACTTTTACATAGGCAATCGAATCTCTCAACCCGAAATCCATCGTCAGCTGTTCGACATTACAACGTCCTCAAATGTCGCGGTCCTTTGTCGTCTTGAGACACTTTCGGCCTGCGGACTAGGAGAACCCGCACGAGCCCGAAGTCGATCCTGAGGGGTATCGTACTCTCGTCCGCTGCGGAAATGGCTCTCGAGGTCTCCTTGTCGACATGGACTGGGACGAATCAATCATTCGCTTTGGCGTCGACGGAACCGCAGCTGGCTCTCGCAACCGCCTCCTCGATGGAGCTTCACTGCGTGCCAACCTCAGGCAAGTCTACCATATAGCTATCGGAATCATGGTCAGCAGCGATGTTACGGCGGATCTTCTCGAAAAGAACCACCAGATCAAAAGCATCGTCCTCAAAGTCCTCGTACGAGACGATCCGACCGCGCATGCATATCCGCATACGCCAATGATGGAAGGCGTCCCAGAGTCTGTTTTCCCATTGCGCGAGCGCATGGCCATAGTCGATAATGTCTACTTTTGGTAGAGTCTCAAGTCGCCACTTCGTCGCACCGGTGCTCTGGAGTTTATACCGGGACTCTAGGAGGAACGACCGGGACCAAATGAAAACGGCTACCGGTTCCTTGTCAAGACTGAAGGAGAAGGCCCGGTCGAGGCGCTTCTCGTTTCGCTGGAGGTCTCCGGGACCTTGGACGTCGTTATTGGCTCTCAACGGACCAGACATGGGACAGTCACGAGATTAGGCCATGTTCCACGTGCTCGTTGGGTCATCGATGCCATCGACGATGCCGTGAAAGTTGTCCGAGGCTTGGCCCGCCGCTACTCGAAGCAGCGTAACCTGAAGAACATTGTTATTAGGTTACCTTGCGACCAGGATTTCAGAAAGAGACTGCTTATCAACCATGCTATTGTCAAAATAACGTCCAAATTGAAGAGCGTTGAGGACATCATTCAGGCTGTCTATTTCTGGTTCGTGGATGTGCCAACTCAGCCTCCTGCTCAAGAGGCCGAGGCCAGCCGAGAGGTCCAGAACGACATACCCGTCCACGTCCACGAAGGCCCTGAAGCTCGTGCTGACGAGCATTTGGTGCCAGCGGCAGATGACTCGCTGCCAGAGGGAAGTGTTGATTGGCGGTGGGACCAGTATATTGTATGGCCGCAGGATTGAGGCTAGCAGCGAAACCAACGCCCATTTCAGACGCAGGCGTCTTGAGCCAAATCGAGACTGTAGACCAGGCTACGGCTCGAATGGAAGACTCGTGTAGACTAGGCTACGGATTGAATGGAAGACTCGATATACATGGTTAGGCGGTATTCAGGTCGAAGAGATGCGACGCACGGAACCGTACAAAACTCTCAGCATGGGTTCACGAGATTTGATTGGAGGCAGTTTACTGGCCAAGCGAGAAGGGAGACATTCGACGTCAGAATGGCTCGAGCAGGGTGTTACAGCGTCTAGAAATCCTTTCGGCGATAGCAACGTAATAATACGCAGGATACACTTGTGTTACCCACCTCGCATTCAGCTGATCGTCTCAAGGTAGTGATCCGCTGGACAGCCTGCCTCAAGTGGCAGCCTGTGCGTCCACGCGATTGCAGGGTCACGCGCAAATTAGTCCGAGCTGTCAGCCTTCATTTCATCGATGCTGCGCATTTCCTTCTGGGACCTTCTGGCTCAGAATGGAATGCGAACCTGGTATTTGCAGTTTCGCTGTCCCTGATGTGCTCTTCCGGGTTTTTGCATGCGTGTTGGTGTTCGTTCGAAGACGTGATTTGAACCGTTTTCAGGCACACTTACATTGAAGCGCGTTAGCTTGGCATGGATAATAATTCGCAGCCTGATCACGGCGACGCCAGGGAAGGACATCAAGATGAGCCTCATAGGAACAGCTACGACGACACGCGGCTCTCTAGTCTTGTCTCCTACGACAGCGACTATGGCGAGCCCCAAGAACCACGCTTCGCTTATGTCGACGGGGAGGTGGGCGGGTCGGGCTACAACGAGACCAATGTTGATGTAGTTGCCGTGCCCTGCCCGGGTGCGGACCCTCTCCGGCCTTGGATAGGATCCGAGCCATTTCCTGATGGTTACTTCAGCCCCCCGCATGACACGGTTGACCTGAACATGCACCCTGCTCTAAAGGAGCTGGCCGGAGATGCCATCTTGAGCCCGGGCATCAATATGAACCTCCCCAAGGCTGCTCATGTCTGGGTCAGGCAGGGTATACGAAAGTCTGTAAGCACTGCAAGAGTGCTGCTTTACAGGCATCGTACCTTGTCAGATGGTGTCACTCTAGAGTCTCTGGCGGATGATCTTCTGGAACATGTGATGAAGATGCGTGAAGGACTGGTAAGTGTTCTTTAGTGAGTAATGGGTAGGTTCATGTAAGCTAACGCGCAAAGCATCCTTCTCGGCCCTTGTTTTTTGTCGCGCATAGCATCGGAGGACTGGTGGTCAAGTTACTTCTGGTGAAGGCCAGCAAAGTCCTCCACTATCGGCCGATTATGTACAACTGCCACGGTGTGGCTTTCTTCGGTGACTATGGCTCTACCTAGCTTGTTCCCAGTATACCATCTAACAGACGCAGGCACTCCGCATCGTGGATCAAGTTATCTATCCATGAAGAATCTGAGCGAGAGCATCAGGAGCCTCCTGAATCTAGAGCGAGCCCTCCCTCGCTCGATCGCAGACCAGCTTCGGCTGGGTCACAAGCCGCTCCTCAAGCTAAACGACGACTTCAGAGACATATCGAGTGAGCTACGTATCTGGACCTTCTACGAGACCATCGACTCGCAGCTGTCGGGAACGGGCTCAGGACTCACGAGGGCGGTTCAGTTCGGCGCCCCTCTTGCATCCATCAAGTCAAGCATTATCGATATCTGGCAGGAGGACGTGTTTGCCGTCGACAGCGACCATGCCAACTGTGCCTCTTTCGGGACCAAGAACCCACGGACACTGGCAGCTTTTCTGGACGACCTTTCTGCGGCCCTTACGAAGGCAGTGGAGCTGAGTAACATGTATACTCACCATCCGATGCATCTCAGGGACAACGTTAAGCTCGACCTCATCGGCTTCTACGAAGATCCAGACGCGGAAGTAAACTCGGACTTGCGGTTGTACTTCACAAAAGTGTCTCTGACGAACTTCCTCATCAAAGGACCAGAGAGGTGTCTGGAGGAACGGTTGAAGGTAGCTGCTCCGCCGGGACCACCCCAAGATGCGCGTCCTGGTACCGCCAGTAGTACTGGACGGAATATTGGATTAGGAATACTCTCGAGCGTGCAGAATGTCTTGAAGCAATCACTGGCCGAGGCTCCAGCCCAAGGCTCAGATCACCCGGATATAGTGGTTACACAACCCGCCACACGGCCAGCTGCTTCAACAGGTGCTACGTCTAGCTCCATGCCAGCCGCAGTGATGAGGAGGCTGCACTCCTTGACCGTACCGCATGGCTCACGCGAGCACGACCGACCTTCTAGCCGAGCGAGCAATGGCAGCAGTGCCAGTACAACTCACTCGGAGCCAATGCCGGAGGTCTCCCCGCATGACAATGATCCGTCGCAGAAGGTGGCTCCTCTAAGACGAAGGTCGGACGACTTTAACAGGTTTCCATTTCAAGATATGGCGGGCTTCTCGCGGCCGGATCCGAGCTTGAGGAAGTTCATGTGGATGCATCTGCCTTTCACAAACCCCCTATGGGTCAAGGTATCGTCGTATCACCTTTCCACTCACTGTTTCGAGAATGATCTAATGTAAGTTCGCAGCTTATGTTCGACAAGATCTCAGAAGCCCATGTGCAGAATTTCTCGAGGCTGTTTAACAACGAGAGCTGGATATCCAGACAAGTGCAGGGGCACCCGTCCCAGTCCCAACCCAATTACGTGAAGCCTGCATGTAACTATATCAAGGCAGACTCAGGTGAGCGGACGTGTATCTCTCTAGCTCTACACGCGGTAGCGGCAGAATGTCTTTAATACTAATGTTACTTAGCGCTCTCCCCGAGATCATCCCCTACCACTAACGGAAGACCACCCGCAGCCGGCCACAGCCCGAATTATCTCAATTTGTATATGCCGTATCTCCATTTTGATACCTACGCCAACATCATCAGGCGGCGGAATCTCATCAAGCGAAGATTGGACCACGGCCGCGCCGGACCGGTGCCGAAGGAGATCGCTGACCTGGAGTCGTGGGAGCTGAAGGTCATCTGGGAATACATAGGGGCTGATCCACCGCTGAACTGTCGACGCACCCTGGACCAGTTCGGCTACCCTTCTCTCCAAGACACGTATGCCAGAGACGACGACCAGATGCTCTACAAACTCACCAAGAAGCAACCGCGCGAGTCAGCGAAGGCAGGGCCGAAGCGAGCAGATACCTTTACCTCGAAGTTGTCTTCTATGGTGAGCAAGGATGACGAGAACAGCAGTGACTCTGATGCTAGTTCAGGAGGCGAAGACGAAGACAAGGTAAGGGACGGCAATATCCTCATGGTGGATCAGCTCTGGTTATGGGCCATTGATACAAGTGAGTTCGACTCTCGGCTGTCTTCCCCAGTCCAGTTGCACTGACACAGCATTAGCAAATCTCGTCACGTTCTTCCCCAAACGAGAGTCTTCGCCAAAAGAGGGCACGCTCTTCCAGCAGGCAGATCTTCGCAACTCCGTCTACAACGAGTTGAACGGCGATCTGACAGGCCGTACCGACAACGCGCTCGATTTAGCAGCATTCATCGTCCTGCACGCCGTTACGGTCTTGCTCGACAGGAGCACTCATCCAGATCTGGAGATCTTTCGCATCTTCGAAGAAGCCATTGGCATGCTAGTAAGTGCCCATCCACCCAGCCCCTTGGTTCCTTTCAACTCCGATCACTGACAAACTCCAGACGGAAAACATGACCACTTCCCTCAAACAATTCCGCACTCAGACGTACAAAGACCTGGTAACCAACCTCACCTCCTCCCTCTCCGACTCGGACTCGGACGGGCCCTCCGAGAACACCAAATCGATCAAACGCCGCTACAAGCACGAACTCGAGCGCGCCCAGCGCGAGAACCGCGAGAACACCTCGGCCCTCCTCGAGCTCCGCGACATGGAAGACGAACTGACCACCCTCACCCGGCTCTTCGAGTCCCAAGAATCCGTCATCAGATCCATGCTAACCATCTACACCTCCCCGTCCCACTCCCTCGCCCCGCTGACCTCCCACGGCCGATCCTACCTGGCCCTCGCCCTCCGCCACCTGGACTCCTACAAGGCCACCGCGTCCGAGATGCTCAAGCGCGTCGACACCACCCGCAAGGACTACGAGAAGCTGCTCGAGATGGCCCAGCGCCAGGCCCAGGTGGACGACGTGCGGTGGTCCCGGATCCAGACCGAGCTCGCCTCCTCGCAGAACCTGAGCGTCATGATCTTCACCATCTTCACCGTCATCTTCCTGCCCCTATCCTTCTTCACCGGCCTCTTCGGCATGAACACCTCGGAATGGCAGGACGCCGCCGTGCCCTCCCTGTCCTTCATCGGTTCCATCTCCCTCCCCGTATCCACCTTCCTCATCGTCGGCAGCCTCGTGGCGGCCTTCAGCGAGCGGGTCCAGGGCTGGTTCTTCTACCTGTACAGGCACTGGAGGCGGCTGCTGAGGTGGGCCGCCGTCCGGGTCGAGAAGATGACGCCCCGGAGGCTGGAGGACAAGCGGGTGAGGCGCCGGGCGGAGCGGGAGAGGAAGGCGCGCAGGGAGGAGAGGAGGCGGAGGGAGAAGAGGAGCTATGATTTCTGGGCGAGCGTGAGGAGGGCCAAGGAGGAGGAGTACGCGATTCCCGAGATGAACAGGCGGGGTACGGCGGGGATTGGTGGTGGTGGTGGTGGTGGTGCTAGGGAGAGGAAGGGTAGGAAGGCGTAGGCCGTGCTGATCAGCGAGTGAATATAGGGGTGAGGTCCTTCTTGGACTGTTCAAATCCATGCCTTGGATGGTTAATATCCAACCACGTACCGGGTCAAGGATACGGTAAATATTTGCATTTCAAAGGCTGACATCGCTGTGTAACGATGTATCCGAAAGTCAAAGCTGATTGTAACAGTAATACACAATGATTCCGCCCAATGACCACTTTATTGCTCCACGGCAGACATCCAAAACGCCATGTACATATGTACGTGAAGCCACAACACGATTGATTACGCCGTCCCATTGCGCGCCGGAGCACTCGGCCCACCACCCCGACCACGTCTCCCCTTCCCCCTCGACGCACCAGCCTGTCCTGCCCCCTCTGCCTTCGCCCCCGAACCCGGCGCAGTGGACGTAGAGCCAGTGATACCACCACCACCCCTAGGCTTCCCGCCCCGTCCCCGTCTGCCACCCCTCTTAGCAGCAGCAGCAGCAGCATCATCATCATCCCCCCTCGTCTTATCCTTGCCACGCCCGGAATTGAGCCGTCTGGCCTCCTCCTCCTGCGTCCGGCGGCTCTCGGCATCCCACCACTGCTGGAATTCCTGCTCCTGCTGGATCTCCTGCAGGCTGCGCTTCGCCACGGCCTCCTTGACGACCTGCCTCTCGCGCTGCTCGTGCTCGATGATGTCCGCTATGCTGAGGCCTAGCAACGGCTCGTCTTTGGGAGGACGGGTGATGTAGGACTTGGAGTGGGGGACCAGCGGCTTGCTGGGCGCTTGTGTGCCCGGCGTCGATGATGCGCCTGCCGGTCTTGGCAAGGGAGGTGTGGAGGATGAGACTGGCGTGCTGCCTCTCACTGGTGGTCGGATGCTTGCCGATATGTTCGTGCTGCTGGATGTGCGAGACTGACCCGAGAAGCGTGTATCGGGCGACGCTGTACGCCGAGATACGTGCTGTGACGATGATTCCGCAGCCACGAGCGGCTTGGGCACTGCTGAGGCCTGCGGTATCGACCCGGTCGGGGTAGTGGTGGACGGCGACTTGCCCTTGGCTGAGGCTATCTTCCAGGGCGACGCTTGCTGCTCCTTCGCTGATTTCTCCCATGCCGTCTTGGGGGTTTGAGAGCTGGCAGCCAGAACGGCTGCTTCAGCGGCTTGTGCCTGTTGTTGCTTCTTGCGCTCCTTCTGGGACATCTTTGGCTGTGTTGGCTTCGCTGCAGACGAGTCCTTGTCCTTGATCTTCTGAGCGGCTAAGCCAGCCGAAATCCCTGACGGGCTGGCCGGGGAGGCTGGCTTGAAGACGTCCCGGAGATCCAGTTTGGCTGTGGGCAGCGGTGAAGCCTTCCACGGGGCACCACCCTTGGGAGGAGTTGCCTGCTCCGTGGTTGTCCCGATTAATGGTACAGTCCGTTGCGACCGCGGTAATTGCGGGGAAGCCGAGAGCTCCGCCCCTGGTGACGCCGCGACCCCAAGACAGACAGATGCCTGGCGATTGTCAATCCTCCTCGACGTCCTTACAGAAGGGCTGTCCATCACTGTTGCAGTATCTTCGTCGTCCATATCGAACATAAGATCAGTTTGTGACTGCTTTGGTCGCAGATCAGGGCTGAAAGGCTCGTTGCGGGCAGCCTTAGGAACCTTCCTGAACCTGTCCGAGGGCGGAGTGAACGACTCGTCTAGACTGCCGTACCTGCCCCTGGCGGACGATGCCAATCGCTTCTCTTCGTCCTTCTGGGTGACTTTGAAAGCCATCTCCTTGACCCGCCTTTGCCGCTCTTCGTCTATGTCTCCTGCCAGTTCGGGATTCTGCTCATGGAGAAGCAGCGCTGCCCTGCCGCTTCTTGCAAAAGGCTCCTGTGCTAATTGATTGTCTCTGACCATCGCGTCTAGTTCCAAGAGCAGGTCTTCGTCAAGGTCATCGAGCAGGTGGTTCTCAAGCATCGTTTCCATCTGTAGGCAGATATACTCCAGACCAGCATCCTTGAACTCTGTGACGGCACAAGGGCTGATTTCGTTTAGAAGACTGGCAATATTTCGCGTGTTAACGAACTTGCCCATCACTTTCTGGCATATCTGTGAAAGGCGGTCGAGCATTAACTCATTGGCAACGCTCATGATATCCATGACAAGATCCATAAAGTCGTCAACGGAAGGAGACACAATACTGTCGAACATCTCCTCTCCAGTGTCGGCGTAGATATGTCGTAAGACATGTTCGAAGGTCTTGGGTTCGATATGTTGGAGATCAATCTTGATGCGATCGCCACCATCTTGATCTTCTCGGCGACCAGCCAGCCACATGCCTCCTGAGCGGCCGTGGAAGAGACTTTCGAACCAGGGGCATCGTTGGCAAAGTAAACTGCTATGTGCCGGTATAGCGGCGCCGTCGAGCTCCAGGAGGACGTCGCCATCCTCAAAGAAACTCTGGGCCTGAAACGCAAGATCCAGATCCAGGTCCAGCTGCTTCTCCGGGTTGACTTGAATGCGCACCGCCTTCTCCAAGCCCATCATATTCAAGCGGGCCGAGACTTTCATGAGTTCGGTGCGGACCTGGCGATATCTGAAAGCCATCGGAGCAGCTTCGCGAGTGAAATTCCACGCCGGGATGACCTTATCATCGTACATGTAGAGAACAAGATTGAGAATGGATATGATGTCGAGGCCATGGAATGTGATGACAGTTGTGCCGCCAACATTCTTGATGCTGAAAGTCTCTTTGTCTAAAGACGAGCCGTCCTTTCCAACCTCGACAAGAGCTTGGCGCAGTACAGAACTCCGGGCGGAAAGGAGCCATCGGTGGATCGGGATTGGCAGCTCCGGCGACGAGGACGTGCAAATAGCCGCATCCAAAGGTTCGTTCCCGTACGACCACGTCTCCAGAAACTGTGCTAGATCTGTCTCAAGGTCTGGCGACTTCAACACCTCGAGAGCTACAGGGGCAATGCGATCCTTAAGCGCCGCATTATTCCAGACATCAGTGGCCTTCTTCTCGCCGTTGGATTCCGACGCCTCAAAACCGTGGAGGCAGTTCAGACCCAGGATGTCGTCCCACAGAGTCTGCCCATCCACATCGATTTGCTTCCGCATCACGTCCGAATCCCGCCTGATGGCCGCAAAGGCACCGAACGACGACGCCGCCACCGAAATGATATTCGTGATGTACGGCACGCGCTGGAACTTGAAGTCGTTCCGCTTCGGCCCCGACGAGCCGCCCACATAGGCGTCCTTGGCCTTGGCTCTCTTAACTCGTCTCCAGACCGCGCCAGACTGGGTGCAGATGATGACGGAGCCGTGTTCGCCTATGCTGACGGACTTGACGCCATCTCGCTTGGCGCTCCAGATACACTGTGGTGTGGTAACCGCAGTCTTGATTTTTGACGGATTTGTCGTGGACATTGCTGTGGCGTTGTCTTCGGTCTTGTGGTTCAGCCCGAAGGTGAAGAGGTCGCCACGACCGGTGACGGCGGCGATCGTGTCCCCCGACGCCGTGATCCGCTGTATGGTGTTTCTGGTCTTGTTGTAATTACTTGCCACAACACTCTTAGGGATATAGTTGCCGAATAAGTCAACAACAGGGAATTTAACAATGTTGTACCCGTAACTCGTGAAACATATGACGTGGTGGTTTGCGAGCAGGCATATCGTTGCTTTGTCGATAGCTGAGACCTGAACGATGGGTGATGTGAACAGCGACGCGGCGACCTTTCGCGGGCTTTGCTGTACGTCGAGCGATCTGGAGTCGGCGTCCATCAGGGCTAGTTGACCGATATTCTTTCCCCAGCAGTAGAGAGCGTTGCCGGTATGCGCCACCGAGTGGATGGCCGAGGCAGCAATACCAAGAATCATCTCCTTCTTAAGTGGCCCGAACACCTGGCGCGGGATAGTGCTGATAGGCTCTTCGTCTGGCTTCGCGGGGGGTGGTAGTGCGTAACCTAGCTGCGAGGTCGCGTTGGAACCCCAACTCCAGAGGTCGCCGTCGCTTGTGAGTGCCAGAGAGTGGTTCTGGCCTAATGCAACTTGTATCACCTTCTTGCCTGCGAGGCCTCCTTGTACAGGAGCGTAGTTGAAGCGCGTGTTTTCGTCGCCCAAGCCAAGCCGGCCTCCACGTCCGACACCACATACGTAGAGATTTGAGTACTCGTCGCTTGTCAAGACCGCACTGTGCAGTTTCGAAAGGACAACGTCACGAATCAAAAGAGGTCGACTGAGAATGAGAGCAGGGATTTTCGAGATATCCGAGGAGCCGGCACGATCCTCTTTGATCTTATCTAGATACTCTTGGTGCCACCGGGTCAGGAGGTGGTCAGGTCTCTTGAGTATGACGCGTTCGGGGAACTGCCTGTCATCTTGGTCGCCAAGACCCAAGGAAAGATTCTTATTGCTTCCGAATGTAAAGAGTTCATCTCCGTCAGTGTGATTCGGGACATCACCTAGGACAGTACTGTCACGGACACCGGTAAACCTGCCATATGGTCAGACACCAGCACGAATAGCGCGCCGCAGGAGATAGTGTTTCGCGAGGAAGAGACTGACAGATTCTTCCGAACACGCATCCCGTCCCCTTCGTCATCCGAAACATCCCACTCTGCCTCTTCTTCGGACGGACGTTCGCCGATTGTGGAGTTAAACAGGTCGAACGGGGAATTTCCCTCATGATCCTTCGTCTTGATAAGATGACCGACCTTGCTTGCGGATGCGCCAATAGTCTCTCCGCTAAGATTCCGCCGCTCCTTGTCGAGGAGCAACCTTGCGATCGAGATGTTCCCCACGTAGAGTGCGCGGTGTAGACAGTTCCAACCGTTCTCCCAGTCTTGTATGTAGAGGTCGAGGGCGGGGTGGTCGAGGAGGGCTTCGACGAACTCGACGGCGTTGTCGGCGGTTGAGGAGGCAGCGCGTAGGAGGACCGTCAAACCCATGTGATCTCTTGCATTCACCTCGCTCTTCCCCAGTGAGGAACCTCCGTGTTTTCCAGCGCCATACCCGGAGCTCCAGCCAGAAGTCTTGCGCGACTTTGTCACGGGCTTTGGTGACGTAGCGAATGCGCCGGGACTTCCGCCGGCTCCAGCTCCGCCGGTGTTATACCCACGCGAGGCGGGGTGCGCATTGTAGCCGGCCGGGGCGAGCAGAGCGCGGAACTTGTCCACGTCGCCATCGTAGAAGTGCTTGAAGAGTAAGCTCATAGGACCAAGCGTGGGGCTCGCGAAGTCTTTCCCAGAGCACTTCAGATAGCACCTCGCTGTGACTCTCGACGGATCACGGCGTGTTTAAAGGTGCAAGGTGAAGCGCGAAGAAAAGACTTCCTGCGGCGGAAGAAGAATTGGAGCCGAGTCGAGTCGTGGCTGTTGCTGTCGACGAAGTTGCCACTGGCCAGATGTACTGATGACGATAGATAGCTGGCTTATGGAAATAAAGCGGGGGGAATTCGAGGACGACGGTCGTTGGCGGTAGAATCTGCTGAAACGAATAGTTGAAGACGGTAGGCTAGGAGGATTCACGACAGAAAGAGGACGGGAGTGAGGGTGCAGACAGCGGAGGACGGAGGAGGAGGAGGATGATGATGATGATGGACATTATCTATCTGATTTGTGCGCGTCGGCCGGTGGTGACTCGCACCTTCGGCGTGCCGGAACCCTCCATAGCTGCCCACCAAAATAAGCTCGGCCGGCCAGACTTGCAGGTGCAACTACCTAGTCCTACCTTACGCAGTATGTACTAAAACTAACCCCAATGTGCTGCATGGTAGCAATGAGCCACTACGATTGCTGGCCAATCACGGCGCTGGTAATGGACGTGTGCCCTATCGTCTCGCAACGACGTTGAGAGACTCTTCTCCGGCTATATCCTGCGACTGCCGAGCCTCGTGACTGCCATTGAATCAAGCCGCACGTGTATAAGATTGGACGAGGTGAGAAAGAGGGAGGAAAGAATGATGGATTGCCTTCCTGTCCGAGTTCTACCGAACTGGCCTGATGCAAGAGCACCTGATGTTCTAAATGACTAAGGTAAGGTAATGTAGTGACTCTATCTAAGGTACCTAAGGTCGTTCTTAAATCCGGCAGTTCTGGTGAGAAAACAAGACAGGGCGATGGCTGTCCCTTCGATAATATCAATGATGCCGAGGCATAGTATCTATGGTAGCTACCCTCCCTACCTGAAACATAAGTATCCTACCACAGTAGGTATGACCAACCTGTGCAGGCAGCGAATCTCGAACTGCAGCATCGCGGTTACCATGCCGTTGGGCCCGGGGTTGAACTGCAGATAAGCCCAGACTCCAGAGCCGTGGGGTGGCGGGTCCCACGTCCGATTCCGCATCCTAAAAAGTCTACCAAGATGTGGGGGGGTCCCCTGCCGAGACGCTATCAATCCTCCCGTCGTCGTGATAATGTTCACCGACCGGCACCGCTGCGAAGTTTAATATTTCCACCGCAACCACAACAAACAACAACAGCTCGTCGACGTAAGCCAATTGACCACCACCAGACTTCTCGCACCGCGTCTAACTGTCGGCAATAGAACCGCCACGATGTCTAAGCCCAACGACCTCCCGTTCCAGTACATGTTCGCCGCCGGTCAGTCATTCTTCGCGCCCTCCGAAATTCGCTCAAACGAGCTTGACTGGTCTCTCTCTCTAACAATTTGAGTACGAACAGGCGCCATTGCCGGTGTGTCTGAAATATGTCTCATGTACGTCTTCTTGATTGAGTGTCTATGCTACACAGCTGATCAACCTGCTAATCTCTTTTCCGCAACAGGTACCCCCTAGACGTCGTCAAGACGAGAGTGTAAGCACTCACCCACCCCCTCCACTGTCGCGTGCCCTCAACAACAACAACGAAAACACCATCATACTAACAACAAACCTTCTCCCCCCGTGAACAGCCAACTCCAGACCGGAAAGGGCACCGGCGCGGACCACTACAACGGCATGCTCGACTGCTTCAAGAAGATCGTCCGCAACGAGGGCTTCTCCCGCCTCTACCGCGGCATCACCGCCCCCATCCTCATGGAGGCCCCCAAGCGCGCCGTCAAGTTCGCCGCCAACGACAAGTGGGGCAAGTTCTACCGCGGCGTCTTCGGCGACCCCACGGGGGGCAACAAGGCCATCCCCTTCCTCACCGGCGCCAGCGCCGGCGCCACCGAGGCCTTCGTCGTCGTCCCCTTCGAGCTCGTCAAGATCCGCCTGCAGGACAAGGCCTCCGCCGGCAAGTACTCGGGCATGCTCGACGTCGTCGCCAAGACTGTCCGCAACGAAGGGATCCTCGCCATGTACAACGGCCTCGAGTCCACCCTCTGGCGCCACATCCTCTGGAACTCGGGCTACTTCGGCTGCATCTCCCAGGTCCGCAGCCTGATGCCCAAAGCCACAACCAAGAAGTCCCAGATCCTCAACGACGTCGTCGCCGGCTCCGTCGGCGGCACCGTGGGAACCATCCTCAACACCCCGATGGACGTCGTCAAGTCCCGCATCCAGAACAGCCCCAAGATCCCCGGCGCCGTCCAGAAGTACAACTGGGCCTGGCCCGCCGTCGCCACCGTCGCCCGCGAGGAGGGCTTTGCGGCCCTGTACAAGGGCTTCCTGCCCAAGGTGCTCAGGTTGGGTCCCGGTGGCGGCGTGCTGCTGGTTGTCTTCACGGCGTGCACGGATTTCTTCCGGAAGATGAGGGAGGGGACTGTTGTGGCTTGAGTGTGGCCATTGTCAAAACAATTCGAACGGTACTCTGTTCTTCTTGCTGAGGCTTGCCTAGGTCTGAGTGGGGTTGTGCACCTGGTTGTCGTCAACCGTGGGATGCTCTAGACCCAATTCGGTGCGATAGATCGATATTCCTGGGGCGCGTCAAGGGGCTCCCCCCCCCCCTTCCGTCAACCGCCAGCCTCAGCTCTGATGTAGTCCATAACTCCGGACTGCTTGATGAGCCCTGGTTTTGGGGTGATTTGCGAGGTTGCATATTCGAGCGGCTTACGTTTCTGCTTCGGCGAAAGCTTCTTAGATGTCAGATGTGCTAACTGGGAAAGGCAAATGCATATATGGCAGGGGAACTTCTAGAATCGCGACGACGTAGACTGTCAGATAAACTTGGATTCTGTTTTGATACCTCTGCAGGTGGACATAAAGGCAGCATACATAGCAAAAAGCATTGCGTTTCGATTCCCGTGATCAGAGTCACTGGGTGCGGTTATCGTATACCTTGTTCTCATATGTACATACGGTATGATTAGCTTGATATGGTGAGAGGACATTCGCACCGAAAATCGATTGTCCCAAGTTCACCTGTTGATAAGCGAAACGTAGGCACCTGTGGAACGATGGAAGAGATTGACAGGGGATTTCTTTTTATTTTGTGCCGCGCTCTGTCTACCGTCCGTACATCTGTAGTAGGAAGCCATAGTGTAGTCTATATACACCAAGATCTAGGAAGTTGACCTCCACTTCCCATCCATGACTGGCCCTTTTTTCGTCGCCCGCCTCGTATTTCTAAGCTGTATGCAACAGAAAAAGCCCACGGACAATCGCAAGATCAGATGGCAAGCACCCGTAGAAAACGACGTCAGGTAGATAGTGTACATGAGAAAAGGTCAGGAGACAGATAGTTCGAACATGGTATCACCCGTTTTCGTTCCACCCTCTCATCCGCCTGCACGCGAGTCCCCTTCCAGGCGACCCCCGTGCCCTCAGACAAACAGCAGCACATCCTTGCCGCGTAGCCGGGATATCTCGATCCCAATTTTTCTTTTCATCCACATAGCCATTCTTGGGGGTGAGAAGGGCCTAGTCCAGTGATACCCATTTTGCTCGGGAAGAAATACGAGTGGAGGGAGTGTCGAAGAGAAAGTGATGAACAGTAATCGAGCAAAAGAAACAACACGCCCCCCAGGAAGTGGTCGTAACCACAACCAGTAAACCAAAACGCCTAGCTGTAGCCCCCCAAAAAAAAGCCCAGACCCATATCAGCTAAGCCGGAACGCCGATGCTTAGCGTCGTCTATGGGAGGAAGAAATGCCCTACTCCGTAGGACAAAGGACGCAAAAGCCAGGAAATATTAAAGACATAGCGAGGGAAGATTCAGTCGGCCGTTAGGAAGATGAGATCTCAATCTGACTTTTGGCGCATCCATTCCTTGTATGGATCGCCACACTTCTGCTTCATCGTACATGTCGCTTCAACCAAGTTTTTCAGTAACCGCTGAGTAGGCAGTCGAGCTCGTCAAGCTCGATGTTCTCGGGGCTGCGATCCCACTCTAGAACGTCGAGTCTGGCCCAGTTGTCGGGCTCAGTGTCTTTCCTGGCAAGACTGATGGGCAATAAGCTTGGGCGCATCGCCGGGCTCGTCAGGAAGAGTGCGTTGGACATGGTAGTCGCTCCGGTGTTGGCCGGATTGGCGCTCGCGGCGGACAGGAACGGACTCCGGACACCACCGAAGAGTCCCGAGTCGTCCTTGTTGCCGAACTCAGCCTCCACACTGGTGGCGACCTGTTCGCTGGCATCACCAGACAGCATTTCGCCTCGGAGCTTCCGCTTCTGCAGGCCATCCGCAGTCTGGGTGAACTCCTTCTCGTCCTTCTCGAGTGGCGGACTGGTCGCGCGATTGTGGTGATGCCTGGCAGTTCCGGTCGCCGCCCCAGCAACCTTGGCTCCGCCGGCGCCACCGGTGAAGTAGTTATATCCTCCTCGGAGCGATAGGCTACCGATGGGGGTGGAAGGCATCGCAATATCATCGTCCACGTCATCGAACTCGGGGCTAGACAAGTCGACTTCTGGAGAAGGTGACAGCTCGCGTCGACGGGATTCGGGGTCCGCATCCTCCGAGGCTGTAGAGGCCGAGGGAGCGCTAGCGCTCGACAACGCAGGCGAGATAATCGCGCGCGCGACAGCTTGCACGTTGGCCAGCTGGCTCAGAGTCGCGGCATGTGCTGGATCTGGTAGTGGCTGGTGCGGGCAGGTGCTGAGGTAGAAGTAGGTGCGCCGAGGGTGGACTGTCTCCAGCTCCTTGGCAAGCGGACAGGGGGCCAAAGGGGTCCAGCAGGATCGTTTTAGGTATGTCGATAGACGGGAGGAGATGATGGCGGCAGGGTTGGCAGACCTAGGAAGAATGGTTAGTGTCGCTGGATCAAAAGAGGTTAAAGGCGCGCAGGCAGGATTGCGCTGCGGTCGTGTGCGAGGTAGTGTGCGAGTTAAGCTTACTGTTGGACAATCTTGAGGCTCTGCATCAGAACCGCAGCAAGCTCCTTCACTAGATGCGGCCTGTTGCCAGTGTTTTGTAACTGGACGATGACCGCCTCGACGATCTCGTCGTTGATGCCCTCCAAGTCGACCTTCTTTACGGACGATACACCCTCATCAGCATCGGCCATCTCGACGGAGGAACGGTCTGTTGGCGGCGGCGAGGGAGGAGGTGTGTGGTCGAACTTCAGTGTGGTGCCTCGCTTCTTGGCCAGAGGGGCGGAGGGAGGCTCTTGGTCGGACTCTTCGCTCTCGCTGTGCGCCCGTTTTAACCGCTTGTTCGCATGACGGTCTTCTCTCGATGGCGGCGCCATGGTCTTTGCTGTTGACGAGGATGTGCTCTTACTGTTTGGTATTGGCGAGGGTGATGCTGAGTTGGCGGCAGCTCGATTTGCGGCAGCTCGAGCAGCGTGGGTGACGGGTATGTGAATACCGAGTGATGGCAGGGAGAGCGACTTGCGGCGCGTGTTGTACGGCATGGCGGGCGGGAGGAGGGCGACTGATAAATACGGGATGCGGAGGCAGTGTCTGGTTTTGTATGCTCTGCAGGGTGTCGCTTGTTTGCTTTGCTTGCTTCAAGGCAGTGATGCACGCAGATCATCCAACCGGATAAGAACCAGGAAGAGTCGCAGATGTCCACGAGGTCTGGGATGTTCGGCCAGCGCTGCAAAACAAGCGATATGCAAGCAAGGCAGCAGTAAGCAATGATGCGAATGATGGAATATGATATTACAGGGAAACAATTAGGGACTGGGAAAGAAGCTATTACGATGATGGCAGGGAACGACGGCGGCGGCAACCAGGTGGCGGGTGTGTGTGTTTGTTTGGGGAGAAGGGATGAGACAGGAGACAAGCAGGTGTGATCCGAATGGGCAGTATGGGCTGACGGCACAACCGGCGGCGGCGACTGGAGCACAGAACTTTTTTTTTTGCTTGTTTTGGGCATGGGAGCGGTTTGGGATGATGGAACTGGGGGGCGCCTTCCTGCAAGGCCTGCGTCGAACCGGCAAAAAAGAGAGCAGAGTGTGGATCTGCATTTTGACGCTAGCGCTCTTAGCCCGGTACAAGTGGGGCACACGGCTCCGAAAAAAATGAGAAGCAGAGAAGCACCTCCTGGCACCCAAGGCGGCCATTCAGACGGCAGCGAATGAGAAGCCGGTAAAAAGGCGGTGATGATGGCAGTCTCCGCATTTTGCACAGGCAAACAGCATCCAATTCAGTTTTTGCTTGGGCAGTTGGGGTGTCTGCCACTTGTCTGGGTGTGCAGGCAGCGGCCCACTGATGCACAAACGCTGCAAAAGCTTCCATTGCGGGTGCAGGCAGCACGAGGAAAACTGGGCAAAGTAGTGCATGTGCACAGGAAGGTACACTACCTACCTTAGCTGCTTAGGTGTCGTATGTTAGGTTGCCGGACAGACCAAGGTACCTCCTTGCCTCCGCGCGTACATACGTACTCAGAGGTACCTCCCTGCACTGCGCATCAATGATGCAGCCAACAATGGAACTTTTGCTCTCTAGTAGGTATCTGTGAGATCGAATCACCCGTTTGCACCAGTCCTGCGAAGCTGACATGCGTCAAACTTCCATTCTTCGTAAACTGGGTTGACTGGCTGCTCGAGGGCGTGAAGCGGAGGAAACAGCCCGGACGTAAGAATAATCACCTCTCCTTCACACTTTTAACGGCCCTTGGCTGGCATGTCCCCGGCATCTAAATGAACTAAAAAGCATCACTGCAATCATGGATCTTTGCAATGATCTTACCCCTCCCGTCCTCACACACCTCCATTCCAACAGCTAGCTCGTCACCGTGACATCAACGGCCAGCCAACTGTCGAGTCGACCTTCGTAAGCACCTAATCAGTGGTCCCGGTGCCACTGGGTTTCTACCAAACGGAGGTCACCCAACGAACTTCCATTCTAGGCAAATGCGAGCCATTTACAACCCGAGCACAGGCCATCCATCATCAACCTCGGGTCCCCTTACTCAAGAACCAGAAGATCTCCCAAAAATCCACCCTCGACGACGACTCGCGCTTCCTCCCGGATGCGGGAAAAGAATTTTGTTCAGACCCACGAGGGTCACCCGTAAAGTGAACAACGGAAGGCGAAAACAAAAATACGTAAAATCACGTTTCTATTTTTTTCACCCTTTTTAGTACACGTTGATCCCGAGGTTCGAACCTGGGAAATCCGCTTCCCAATGCTCCACAGTGGAAAAAGCAAATTCGAAAATTTGGAGACCTCAGGTGAGGCGTCTCTTCACAACCTGAATGGAACGTTGGCTCTCTCAGCTCTGAGCGCCACGGGCCTCTCGCCTGAGGCCCAGCTGAGACAGCCGGTACCTGCTTCCCACTTCCCCGTTGTGGCTTTGGAACAGAACCTAAGCTGTCAAAAGTGGATCCCTTGGCCTGCGACACAGACGACCAATAGGAGCCGACCCGAGTCTAATCAACTCTCCCTTTTGAGTCGGTTGGATGAAACATCGCCAGTCGAAGGTACGATTACATCTACACGTATAACCACGATAATATAGTTCTGCATATGAATTGTATCGCTACACTCGCCCCTTCTGTCGACGTCTTGTGGGGTGGCGTTGTCCAGTATGTCGTATGTGAAGCCGAGACATATTCTTGCCTTCGGTCCATCCACAGCAGGAGAGCAGCGTTTGGCTTGCCAGAGTGTCTAGGTATCTTCATTTGTTGTCGTGATCCATGTCATCACGGTCCTATCACGCATGATTGCTCTGCATTTCGTCTGGCTGATGAGAATTATTATCCCACTGATCAAGATGCCACAACATGGGCGTTGTGCGACGTGAACATTGCGGTGAATATCTCGACCTGTCGTTGCCTTGCTGTGAGTGCGACACACCATCAGCCGCAACCCCCTGTCGTTGCATCGAACATACATGCAGTACAGATGCAAGGGAAGGCGGTGAGTCAGCTCCCCCAACCTTCTCCCTTGCTTTTATTCATCTGCCAATTCTTCTTTCGAGCTTCACCGCCCTTGACTCCCCCGGTTAAGCACACGAGGACGGACACCATGCGCTTGGGCCTCACTTCGCTTCCAGCGCTACCGAGATATATTACATCCGTAGTAGCGCCCGTTTGTCTCGTGCCTCGTCAATCGTACGTTGACAGACCGGATGCGCTGTTTCATGTTAAGCTTTCCACGCGACAGTGGCACACCCTCTCATAAGTCCCAGCCCTCCCCTTTTCACCGGGCAGCAAAAAAAAGAAAAAAGTATATTGCTCCCTGTGCCACGCAGCGTCTGCTATTCCCCCGCCTACCCGTTTGCGTGATTGATTGATCGGCTGGCTTCACACAGCACGCTGGCATTCCGGATTGACGATCCCGTCCCATGATGTCCGTCCCCTCCCAGCAGCAACACATCCCTCATAAGCTTCGATTAAGTGTGTTCTTCCGTGAATTATCAGAACGCATGTGTACCACGTAGAGACTCAACACTTCCGTATCCATCCTTCACTTCCAATCTCAGCCACGGGTAGATCCATCAGATCTACATACCTCCCACTACAATTCTACTGTGTACCTAACCCAACCCCTTTGATGTCATCGCACATGTCATCCCCCCGCACAGCTTTTCAGATGAACGGGGAAAAAAGCGGGGAGCAATGGATGAGCCGGCGATCCCAACGTCAACTCATCCACTGTCTGCATAGCCTCTAGGGCGAAGGGGGAAAAAAGGGGTAAAAATGACCTCTTTTCGCAGTATCAGCATGCGGCTTAAACTGAACAACCTACGTATAGTGTAGACTTGGTTACATTGCACCTCCCAGACTGTCTGTAGTGGAGCCTAAACGTTGTAGATATCGTCACCTCGACATGATCCGATACCAGATCTGACGTACGTTGTGTACCTGCAGTAGGGCAGACCCAGCAATGGGGCTGTCCACTCTCAACTCTTCCTTCTCCGGTCGCTGCCGTTCATACATAGTAGTTCGTGTCACATTGGATTCATCAAATATTTGGATGGCTCAGAATCCCTCGTTTGCTCGATTCCCATCAACGACATTAGCTAATCTAAGGTACCTTATGTTGAAACCAACGCCTATAATGCTTCGCGCGAATTCACCGTGAGGATAAGCAATATCAACGCCCTGGTCTTGAGGGGAAAAAAAACCCTTTCGCAAATGAGAGAGCAGCAACCAAAGCCAAAAAGTATATTAGTACAACACGTACAGTACACCCGCTTCTCCCTTCAAAAGGGCCTCGACGATTTGTTCCGCCTCCTTCCAGTACCCTATGTCTGAAAAGATAAGAGGACCCCGGCTCCTCGCAAATAGTAGCCCTGGTGGAATATGGGGACCCTGCCCAACGCCACACCCTATGATATCATGTAATTCTTTTCGTAACCTTATCTTCACAAGCAAACCCCCGTCCTCGGCCGAGCGATGTCGTAGCTATTGATGGACCTTAATGCGCATGGCATGAATGTAATGATGTGCTCACACCAAAGTCCCGGTGTGAACCTTCGTAGAATGAGCCGGTGCTGTGTTTTCGTGTCGTAGTGCTTCCGCCAACGCCTTCCCCACAAGCGCGAACTTCTCCCGCCGCGACGTCCACGTGGAGCCCCACTACGCTCTATGTTGTAGGACTTGTGCGAATCGGTCACGAACCTATAGTATCACATTAGCATCTATCGCCAGCTGCGGCAGAAAACCTGAATTAGCCTCTTACCTGAGGGGACGACTTGATCCATGGCAACTCGAAAAAGTTGATCCTCTCGTTTCGTAGCAGCTCCACAACGGTCACGACCAGGCCCCATGGTTGGGCCCAGAAGCCGATCAGCCTCTCAAGGAAGATGCGCACAATCTGCTCGCGAATCTCAGACTCCTCTGGATCCTCAAGATCGTGTCCGAATATTTCGATTAGTGCCTGGCTAAAGTAGTATGTGAACGAGTTTGCATACCGCAGCTGGTTGATCATGCTGCTCAGGATGTAGTGTCGGGCTTCAGCACCGGATTCGAGGATAAGCATGAACAGTGTCTTGATGTCGGAAGCTCCCGAGACAAAGGGATTGCTGTTTCGACCCTGCGAAGCCGCCCGGGCGGCTGCGAATCCGCCAATGTACGTCGTCACCGCGTAGATCAGCTTCACATTTGCCTTGACCGGGACGAAGCCAAAGGTCGTTGTCTCGCCGTCTGGCTTGTTGATTGCGTGGGTGATCTGGGCAATGGCATCCTCGGTCGGCCCATGCTCCAGAGCCTGGTTCAAGAGATGGAGCAGACCGGCTTCCCGCAGATAACCGGAGGGATCATCCAAGGTTGTTGGTGTATCGTGTACCTCCGTCATAGCCTCGACAATGAGTCCTACATCAAGCGGATCGGGCATCTTTGCCACGGATTCGGGAGTGGCAACAAGGACGAGGTTTAGGAGCTGCGCGCAATACGGCGGGATGCTCTGGCAGAGCTGAATGTAGTTTGCCGTGACGTAGTCCGGGAAGTCGTGCGACAGAACGCCAAAGAGCTTGAGAATAACGCGATATATGTCTTTGGCGAAGGGTGACCCATCCATCGACTTGGACTGGTCGCCGAAATAACCCAGCAAATGCTTCAGAAGCTTTGTGTACGCGGCCCACCCAGCCTTATCATGCATGCGCAGGAGCGCAGGGACAAGCACGCGGTGGGACATGAGGGCAACCCAAGCATACAAGAAGCCGGGGAAGTATGCCGGTCCAACGTCGAGCAACCGGGACGCGAACCGCAGGAACATCTCGTCGCGCTCAACTTCTGTGAATTGCTCCGATATCACGTCAATCTCGTGCAGGAGAATGGAGAAGAAGCGGAAGAACACTTTCTGATTGAAGTGTTCGCCGCGCTTAGCCTGGTGATGGCTTAGTATAAGCACGACGAGGGCTAGAACGGAGTTAAGGAAGTCGGCGCGAGATGAATGGCCGGCATCGTCGCTGTCGTGCGCCTTGAGGAAGATCATGATCATCTTGACGAGAGCATCAACACTCTGGTAGGCCTCGACAGTGGCTAATCCGCCGGCGGCCATGAAGACCTGGTCGAATTTATCGACGGACTTGTCCATGGCGTGACGGATGAAGATATGGAGATCATGTTTCCCGGTGATTAGACGGCGTGAGGTCATCTGCTCGACAAATATCGCGGCAGATTTATCAGATGCATTAGGGTTGTTGCATAGGTGAATCCACTCCTCGAAGACATAGTCCATTTGCTCCTGTTGGATGCTGAGAGCCTCTTCCGGTGTCAAGTTTGCGGGCAGCTCCGGTGGCGACGCGAGGACTTTAGCCTTGAATCGTAGGCCACCCTGAACCTCAGGTTCTTCGGCGATCCAGGTCCAGGCCTCTTCCAGACTCCGGACGAAATCAGAATACAAAGCCAATGGGCTATCATTAAGCAAGGTGAGGTCCATGAGCTGCTCAAGGAAGTCAATGGACCCGTCTTTACGTGCCTGGAGGGCTCTAGCCATGGCATTGTCAATATTTCTCCAGTCCAGCAGGTCGGTGCCGAGAAGCGCGGAGATGAGAGGCAGATGCAGGAAGAGATGTCCCGGCTGCTGGTGGAAGTTGGCGCGGATTCTCTGACTGATCACATGCCCGGCAATCCTTCGCAGAGTCTCGAGAACGTGGACCAGCGTCTCTAGGACAAGACTGTCATCAACCTGGTTGAGTAAGAGATGCATGATCTGTTCCGCGGCATACATGACAAACTCCTCGGAGGTCTGGTGAGTCTTGATGACGAGCTGCACAATGGCGTCGATGATATCGAGTATTGGATGTGGTCTAGGCAGGTCCTTCAGGTGCTCCTCCCTCGCATCAGCCGCAATTCGCTGCAGCTCGTGCAATAGCTTTGTGAGGCGGTCCGCGAGAACCCTGGCGTCCATCAACCCCGGCTGACGACCATTAGTCATGGCTGTCTGCACTGGAGGGTAATGCTGCACTTGGGCACTCTGAGTGGTGAGATGTGGCAATGATGGTGTCTCAGCTGGCGTAGGTATGCTAGGCAAGGTGCTGTACTGGTCCTGCAGAACCTCATTCGCCAGCGATCGGGTGGCATCGGATGTGGAAGGCACATGCGACGGTGTTGTGCTGACAAGAGCAGCCCTTGGTTGACGCGCAAAGTCTTCATATATGGCCAGCTGCTCCGGGTTCAAGCCTCCCATACCGTGGGATAGCTTGAAGGGATTCGGTATCGTCATAGCCCACCGGCTCAAGTTATGGTCAAAGTACGGTTGGTCACCGCGTTCCATCCTGTGCCGGCGTCGATTCTCAAACTCATCCTCGAGTAGGGCTTCGATTTCCGGTACTGCCCGCTCTTCCGCGTGTTTCTCGATGACGCCCGATGCCAGATCGAGGTTGGAGTTGACGCACATGATAATGACGCCTTCTGGTAAGCCGTTTGGCAGCTCGTTCGCAAGATTTCTCAGGTAGTTGGTGAAGTTCGCCCGGAGAGGCTCCTTAGACGTCACAAGGGCTAAGCTCCCCGCGGTAGACTTGACCATGTTGATAGCAGAAGTACGCATCCTGTTCTCATCCGGTTCTGTGCAAAAGTCCTTCTTGATCATCTGCGCCGTCGCAATGGCCGCAATTGTGACGCTCCTATCGACAACAGGTTGGATAATATCCTGGAGGGCGCGCGTGACGGCTGCGAGGACGATCTCACGAAGGCGCGAGGCGCCTACCACCTCTGTCTGAGGTAGGGTGAGGCTTGGTCCGAGGTCGGGAATGGGTGGGACAACGGCGTGCAGCGAAAGCGTATTAGACATCGCGGGAGCCATGCCGTTGAGGGACATATTCTCAAAGGAGTCTAAACCGTCCTGCGCCACGATTTCGCCCGCATCTTCGACAGGAACGACCCGGTTCAGAATCTCTCCGGTCGGTTCAATACTCTTGTGATCGAGGCTCAATCCCTTACACAGAACCTCTATCTCAAACTTGAGGTTCAGCTTAAGCTCCGCATTGTGATAGAGTTCGATAAGCAGGTTGATGATATCCATCAGCCAAGGATTCGGCGGCCGAAAGACGTTCGACTTGGCGCCTTGGATGAGGACCTTGCAGACAAATGGGATGACCACCATCAGGCGCTTGGTATCATAAGCTTCCGTTAGTAGGTCCTTGAATGCGATGTTCTTGTGCCTGATCGGTTTATCCCTGGCAAGAGTCAGGAGGCCGAGCCAGCCACCCAGGTTCTTAAGGTGAGTTCGTTCCGTTGAGTTCTGCATCGTGATTTCCGAATTCAGCATTCTCTGAACGCTGATGAAAGTCTCCCGAAGCACCTCCGCCCACAAGGCCTTGTCTTCAAACTGCTTGACCAGCTCAAGATAGACTTGATGATAGTTCGGCTGCATTTTCGCACGCTCTTCCACCAAGTGGCTCGCGAACCATTGTTGGTGCTTCTGCTCCAACATTTCTTTCAACTCACGGAACATGGACTGCAAGGTGGTTTCCGTGAGATTGTTGAGGACGAACTGTATTTTCCCTTGGGCGTCATCACCGGGTTCTTCGTAGACAATTCCCGGCGGCGGAGGGTCAACATTGATGGAGCTGAACGGCGGTGTTTGTGTCTCGGAACCGGCCGCATCCTCTAGTTTGCCGTTGGCGAGGGTGTCAGCGCCTAAGCCTGGAGCGTGACCCATGGCGCCGGTGCCGTTGCGCAGAGAACGGGTTCGATCATCCTCATCTGCACGAACGATTTCCTCGGCCTTCTTGTATGCCTCGGTGCCCAATAGACCCGGAATTTGAGTCAATAGCTTGCAATAGCCAGGCCACTCGTGCAGACGCGAGAAAAGCTGCATGAGAGCCTGGAGGCCGAACTTGTACATGGACTCGTGAGGCTGATGGTCACGCACTGATTCGAGAATCATGCCGAGACCAACCTTCAAGGGCAGGTTCGATACGAGCTTGTGAGAGATAATCCCGCCAAAAAGCACCGCCGTGGTTGCCAAAGCCTCGAGTGGGTAATCGATGTAATGGGAGTATTCGTCAAGAAGGCCGTGTATCATGCTGGCGAAGACATCTTGATCGAGCGGGTCTCGTGACTTCTTGTACCGTTCGAGGATATCGACGACGGTTCGGACCTGAATCTCATCGCCATACATCTTCTTGTAGTGTTCCTCCATCTTGGCGTTGGCGGCAGGTGGAAGAGCATTCCCGTCCCTGCCGTTGGCATCAATAATATCGTCAAAACCCTCGCCGTAGTTCACAAGTCGTGGATACGCGCTGATGCAACGCCTCTGTAGAAAGGTCAATTCTGGGCTGGGCGTCGGTGTCGGCATGTATTCTTGTAAGATGTCAAGCAAGGAGGACACCGTGCGAACTTGCAAGGCAGTTTGAGCCTTGATAGGGGGTTGACCGTCGGGCGGGTTCTGATATTCCAGCTCGAGGCTTGACTTGATCAATAAAAATTGCAGCAGCGGACCCGTCACATCATTGCCTAGTTCTGCATTGCGACGCGACCATTGCTGCAAGTCAAGGAAGCCTTGCGCATGCGCCAGAGCCGTCAAGTCGAGCCCGAATCCGTTCGGAAGGTAGACCAACTCGTCAAGCCATGCATGCTCGACAGCATGTTCCAAGATCAGTGGCAGGTCCATTGGCCTGCTGACGTGGGCGTCGACTAGTCTCTGTTTCACCCAATCCTTGTCTTTGCTCCAGAGGCTTTCGAGCACAAAATCATACTGCACCGATTGCTTCGAAAGGAAGTTGTCGAAGAGAGTATTAATAGTATCCACAGCCATCGGTGGCCAAGGCTTGGGTATGCCGAATGCTGAGACCACGAATATGTCCAGATTGGGGACGACGACATCCTGGAAGAGCCGTTTGGCCTCGATACTTTGTGACGCGTGAATCGAATGCAGCGCAACGTTGAAAACTGCCGACAAAGCCGCGGCAGACACCAGCGGGTGTCTAACAGCATACGCAGCTCTGTCCCGAGCTGCTGCACTGGCGTGAGCGTAAGAATCCAGCGTAAGAGTCGGCACTAGTCCAGGGATGGTGCTGGCATCGAGCTGATCTGGCGTGAGGGAGGCAAAGGCGCAGATGAAAGACAGCTGCGTCTCAGGGTTGTCCCACTCGCCACCCCACAGGCGCTGGATGTCGAAGTTGGAGCTACCGTCCTGAGCGACAGGCAATAATGCATTATAAAGTCGGAGGAACTGGTTAGACGAGATGCGGACATCGCGGACATCGAAATACGAGACGACGTCCTGCCATCGAAACGTTTTCGGTAGAACATGCCTCAAAGCGGCCACGAGAACCGACGGGTTATGGCGCTGAGTCTGGCTGATGGTGGTGTACATTAACGCAACAGAGACCTGCTCCTCGCTTAGCGGATTATTACCAGGTCTATTCTCGAGGTACGCAGCGCATTTGGCGTCGCTGGACGTAAAGTCCGGCCCTGTCCTATGGATATAGAGCGCAAGAGCGTTGGGAGGTCTGTCTCCGAGGACTCGCATCAAATCCAGCGCAGCGAGGACCTGCGACGGTGGGGCCTGATCTGACTGAGCATAGCGTGCTTGGACGTTGTGCCTAAGCTCGGCCTTCGCAGCGGCGTTGAAGTTTGGAGGATGGAGCTGGATGAAGCGGTCAATGATCTCAGCGATGAAGTCGGGGCTCATGTCGGCGTGGTCGCCGTCAAGACGTCGGAGAATGTTGACGAATGTCGGGAAGTTTGTGGAGAGGATAGCATCGGCTGAGACGCGTCATTAGTACCACTTCTTCAGATATGAAAGTCATGGAGACCGCCTGTTTCAATGCATACCTTTGGTCTTCAAATCAGGCCGTGATCCCAGTTTGAAGGCTAGAGCCAAGATGGTCTTCTCGAGAGCATCAAGCCTGAAATGCTCCATGAATGTCGAGAGGTCAAAGTCGCGGAATATGTCCTCGTTGCCCGTCTCGATGGACTCTGCTATCCGTCTCGCTTGCTCGGGTTCCGTTGAGAGCTTGCGCATCTCCCCAACCAGCATCGGATAGGTGTTTCCAGGGTTCAGCACCGGCCGGTTGAGGCCTGGAAATATCTGGGAGGCATTTCCGGAGACCAGCCGGGTGAAGTATTTGGTATAGGCTTCCATGCCGTTGTCATCGATGAGCTACAGAATGGGAAAAGTCAGCAAAAGGCTGTCTGCAACGGCAAGGGAGGGATGGACTGGCGTAGCTTACCTTGCGCAGTTGCTGCCACTTCTCGTCCTTTTCGTCCTTGATGGTGCTCAGAAGCAGGTAGACTTGAGCGACAACTATCTTGGTCAAGGAACTTGACCCTGTGGGGCTGCTGGTGCTGGGGCTTGCACCAGCTTGTGACGGGTGTGGAGAGTGGCTGATCCCGGAGTGGACAGTCTGAAGGGTCGGATTTGGCGAAAACGTTCCCGCTCTAGATTGAGAGACCATGGAGTAAGGCTGGTATGGGATGCCAGGAGTGTTGGAAGTTGGTGCTGCTATCCTCGGAGTGCGGGATAGAGCAGGACTTCCGTCTCTCTGGTCAAGGTCGCGACACGCGGAGGTCAGGGCTTGGAATGGCGGGGACGAGAGATCTGTCGATGTGACTCGGCGGGCGCGACGTCGGCCAAGGAGAGATGGGGACCGCGGTCACTGGTGGTAATTGTAATTGATGCGATGGCCAGAGGTCGGGGAGTGAAAGGTATGATTATGTACCAAAACGTTGTGAAGAGATTTGGGATGATGGTGAGGTTGACGTTGGCCTTTTTCCGCAGGTACGTGTGAGGTCGAAAGGGAAAATCCACACGGGCCTTGTCTCTTGGGATTCTGGGAAGCAGCAACTGTGGATCTTGGATGCTCTGGGTGGTTTTGATTGGCCGGATGGACTGTGCTCGGCAGGGTAGCTCTTGTCATCTGTGTTAGGAGAAGGCTGTGGCTTTCAGTTGGCCCGTGCATGGAGCTGGCGGATATTCATCGGCTCTTTGACGACCTGAACATCAACATCAAACACACTTGCAAGAAATCAAGAGCATAAAGTCCTGAGGATACTGCAAACCCGGGTCATTGATTCAAATTTGATTTATCAGATGAATATCTTTACTGGTATAATGGGCTCTCCAGTAAATGTGACCACGAGACAAGCCTCAGACGATAAGCTAAGAGAGTCGACAGCACGTATGGTCGACCTTGACAAAGCCGAAAATGGACGCCTTGTCTTTCTGGCGGTAGGTGAGGTTACATGCCGAAAAGCGTGTCTTATATATGTATCTTGTGCCTAGTCTATTCCCATCATAGCTTGTACACAGCATAACAAGTCATTGGCATCCGGCGGTGATCCTAGCAAAGAACCAAGGAAGCCAAGTCACATTTCCAATTCTGTCTTGTATCTGGTCACAGCCGAGTGATTTGTTTTGACTCACTCTGTAATCTGCTAAAACACTGAACGATATCCAACAGTATAACAGTCTGGAGACAGGTGCTTGTTCGCTCTCTGAGGTGGAATTTAAGAGGAAATTCGCAGCATTGGCTACTTGAGTCCTGAATGGTACCTTATTTCCAGGGCTGTAGATTGGTCAAGGAAGGAACGATGATCCGTCCTGCTTGTTTGTGATGATCCCACCTCACAGGCCGTGCCTTCCTGTTGACAGTCTGCCTGTAGAATACCCAATGTACCCGACCCGACTTTACCTCAAACTTTGCTGTTTCTACACACACAAATCTTCTGGTCTACCATCCGGGCACCTCCTTTTGTCCTTACCACTTTACCCAGTCTCCTACAGAAGCCAGCTCAGAGGTAAGACCCGGCCTCAGGTCTGGTTTTCTTCACGAGTACACTTACTCACACCCCAGAGCTCCCTCGGAGAAGCTCTCCCTCGACTTCCTAAGCCGGTGGATGCTTCCTCCCAGTCTCACACCAGTACCACTGCTCACTGCCCACGATACCTTGAGTATTCCAGGAGCCATTCACGGCCTCTTGCGAATTGGTACTTCGCTCGTCCCATAGTGGTCTTCTCGCAATCGTCAACGTACTTTCGTGCACATTCTTCGCCTGATGTCATCCAGGACTCGAGTTGCTTGCTGAACATCAACTCCCACTTACAAGTGATCAACTGAGATATCCAACCTGACAACCTCAAGCTCTGTCAGGGAGGAGCAATTCGAGCCTAGTCGAGTGATATCATCAAAGCCAGCCTACAGCTCATTGCTGATAAAACGTGCGTACTTCCTCTCTCGACAATTTATCCTTGCTGCTTTGGTTGCGACTCAGGTACTGCCTTTAGCAACATCTGTTTCCTCGATACCTATCTTGCTTTACCAGCTTCCACCGGACAGTGAGAACAATACTACCTTACTTGCTCAAGTTAGCTTTCCTTGCGGAGTTCCTTTCCTACCTATAACACCTAACGCTCTACTCCAGTATTTCTTCTTCCTACCTTAGTCTTAAGCGTCTCTTTCTTCCACATTGCCACCAAAGGTAGTATCTATCCTCTACTTCACCTACTCACAAGGAGCTCACCAACAGCAGTATTTGCTTGAAATTTTAAGACTCCCCATACCTTGTTCTAGAGTACCGCTCTCTGCAAATCCTCCTCGATTTTGGTTCAGGTAGAACCTCTTGCACCTGGGTAAGATTTGAACATTCGGCAGCTCTTTAACTTGTTCTTCGGTTCCCAGTGATATCATGAACCTTTCGGATCACAATCCATCGTTCTCGCCGCCACCATACTCGTGGCCTTGCAGAGATCTTATTCTCTACCTATGAGTTATTCATGGTCTCTACCTATGTCCAACACTTCTCTTCTCTACCAAGCCAAGGGCTTCTGTTTTTGATCCGAGACATACTCTCCTTAGCTTCCATTTGAGCTCCTTTGGGCTCAACCTTCCGTCCAATACGCTTCTTCTGATCTTACAACACTTCTTCCTTGACCTGCAACCTTGAGGCCCTATGTCTCTCCTTATATCTCCGCACACATGTGACGAATCTCCTCCATAAAATCAGACGTTAGACGTTTGCTTGCTTGGTCCAGCCTGATCTCTGACTCCAGGCTGAACAACAGGTGCATCTACTGATCTCTAGCCACCATTCGGGAGTCGATGACTGCCAACTGACACAATCTCCTCAATACTTTCTTTCATCCCAGGTTCAGCACAGTTCAATACAGCAATATAGTCCCCAGAGACTTCACGAAGATTTTAAGTTTCAGTACACTATGGCGCAACCAATGGGGATGATTGATCTCACTCAAGACGACGACGGATCTGATGGCGATGAATCTTTGAAACCCTGTGGTAACCCGCACCATGCTGTACTGCTCGATGCTATGAGAAGGCAGCTTCATGACAAACGACAAGAGATCGTGGAGCTCGAGCAGCGAATCGAGACCAGAGACGCAACTATTACAGATCGCCAGCATATAATTGCCGAACTTCATACGAGAGATGCCGAGCGTGTTGCCGACATCACTCGGCTGCAAGGTCAAGTAACTACATTGCAGGACAAAATTAATGGTCGTGGGAAGCGACACAAGCGGGTGAGTTATACCGAAACAGGCTTGATTCCCGTACAATCTTGCAATATGTTCCTCTTCCAATCATTTCTCATATAATCTTGTCCACAGAGACACCATACACTAACAAGATCCAGACGTGGCCCGACAAGCTGAAGGCTCTTATCGTCGATGGAAATCGAGAACTCTCCTACAGTGACATACACACCCTCTGGTACGTGGCTCATCTTTATGCTATCTTGTTTATTTTGATTGACTGTATCTAGCTGCAAGGAGGAGAATATGTCCACCAGCACCAGATTTACGCATCCGTATATACGTCTGTGTGCGAGTTCGAATGGCTGGAGGGCGGACGCTGTGAATCTTCCACAAAGACAGAACGATACCACATTTGCATGGTTTCACCGTCTTCCTGCTGAGGTTCAGGCCAAAATCTTCCGACTATGGCTGCACAAGGGAAGTCCTATCCACTGCTTCTCCAGGCTCAACCCGTTCATGGTTCCTGGGTCATGGCCGGTTTCGAATAGTGCCAGCGGGATGTATAACCGCTTTTACTGGGACAATGAGAAACTGCTCGACCTCACCGCAGATGCTGTGGATCCTCAAGAAGTCTTGGGCCTGTTGCTGGTCTCTAAGGACTTCTACTTCAAGGGGATACACGCGTTCTACGGCTTGAACACTTTTGCATTTTCTAGCATTGGCGAGTTCGGCCGCTTTTGCAAGGGCATTGGGCACCAAAGAGCTGCGAGACTGCAGTTTGTTGAACTTACTTGGACTGGCAGTCAGTACTTGACGGCCGGGCGTACCTCTTCAACTAGTAGGACGGGCAAGACAGTCGAGAAATGGGACTCTGTGCGTACCCGACCGTTTAGTTTCTTATTGGAGCTCCGGCGCCTGCGTACTCTGGATATCTTTCTCGATGAGTCCGGCCCCCTCTACGAGCGTCGGAAATATGAACCTACGGAGACCAAAGCAAAGCTCCTTGATCGGACCGCACTTCAACCCAACTTCCGTGGAAACAGGTCTCTACGTACACTTCAGGGTCTCGACTATGTCTGTGCTCTCAGAGGACTTGACTCTGTTCGCTTGTATGACCTTCACCTGATGAGCCAGGATGTGAGCCCGGTAACGGGTCTTCATCCTATCCGTGACACCTCTTTCGTGGCAGATGTCAATAGTGCCGTAACTATGCCAAAGTCGGCGCAGGAGGGTAGAAATTGTCAGCTGAAAAATCTCCCTCGTCTCTTCCCTTCAAAGGAAAACGCTCCAGCCGAAGAGGCTGAGGCACAAAACATGGCGAATCCAATGAAACCATGGGACCCTTCCAACGTGGATTGGTCCACCATTCAATATTTCTATGACGACGCCCCACGGGCAGAGGCAAACCCTTACAGCTCGACGCGGACTTACTATGGCGTGCGTGATCTGAACGTGCCCGTGGACGAGGACGACGGTGGAGGTCCATTAAACGACAATGCTGACCGTGACAACGACAATGCTGGCCGTGGCAACGACAGTGAGCGTGGCAATGGACCAAATGGCGGCGACCCGGCCGGCAATTCGCGCAACCGAGATCCAGACAACGACGGCGAGGAAGATAGGCACAATCATAATCATGGCGGTCATGACAATAACAGTCTTTTCGTCCTCAATGACGATGACGACATCCAGCATCAACAGCACGGCAGGCACAATGCTGAAGCCGGTCCTTCCCGTCAAAACGGGAACCCTCGCCCTCCGCCGCAAGCTTTCCACGGATCAGTTCTTCAGCCTCGCTCGGCTGCGAACTTGAACTCAAACGCAGGACCGTCTCGAGCCAACGGCCAAAAGCGTTCATCAAACGATGCTGGCAGACCCCAAGCCAAGCGCCAGAAGGTTGGAGACGCCGACGCTTTCCCAGCTCGAAGGGACGGTGATACTTTTGAGCAGCTAACTCGTGAATATCTCGGATCTCTGACCAGTTGCGCATCCATCGCTTCGCTACTCAACCCCTTTGCAGACAACTTGATCCGGCGCGATTGGAAGATGGTGAAGCGCATCCTGCAGCGCAACGAAGCTCGGCAGAGTGAGCGCAACCTCCGTCGCCTGGTGGACATTGAGGGTCAGCTGCCGGGCGAAAAGTCGTCTGCGAAACGTATCATTCAGGCGCTCTTGGCTTGAGCCGATACCGTGCTTGGGCTTCAACTGCCTCATGCGAGGAACGCGGCTGTAAGAGGGCGCAAATGGCGCTGATTTCGATCATGATTTCAACGATGATTTTCACTGCATTCTGTTTCGCCACCTTTGGAAGACCGGGCGTCAATTGGGACGGACCTGGTTCGACTGGGGGTCGGCCAAGCTGGTAGGGTGCCATATTATGAATTTGCGGTCATTTGGAAAAGGTCAATCGGGACGGGAAAGGGGTCAATCGGGACGGGAAAGGGGTGAATCGGCATGCGAAAGGGGTCAATACCGGACATGTGCAGATATTGGCGACTTGATTTTGAACTGTTTTGAACTTACGGGTGTTCAGGCAAGTAGCACCTAGCAAGGAAGCAGCACCTGATAGCGATGAATTTTTCAACTCACACCAAGCTAACTAGTCGAATTTGATCTTTTTGCCCTCGAACTTGACGTTCTGCTGCTTCTCCTCCGCCTTCTTCTTAGCCTCCCAACTGGGGTGCAACGGCCCCGTATTATCCGTTGTCCTCGGCTTCTTAGGTGGTGCGGGTGCCGAAGCCTCCGGTCTTCCACCATCCGAAGGCCGTGAGAAGGGGTTGGCGATTCCCTTCTTCCAGGGGGTACGAGCGCCCTCCACAGCTCCCCTCTTGGGATCCCAGCCTTGATCTCTCGTCTGTTTCTGTAGATGCTTTGCCTCCGCTTTGAACTTCTTCTCCCAGATAGCCTGTCGTGCCCTTTGTCCTCGCCTATTCTTCCGTGGTGGAGCGATATCGATATCTGACGCTGATTCGGAGCCGGATATGTAGCCCCCCATCAGTGAAGGTAAGAAGGTAGAGCCCGTAGTCGGACCGGCGTCTTCAGTAGCTCTCTTCCGTTTGGTGCGTTTCGGTGACGGTGACCGAGATATGGCTGAGGAATGATCGCTGTCGTCAAATTCCTCCTCCTCCTCCTCATCATCATCAGAGTCTACATCTTCGACACTCTGTTCCACTTTTGGTCTTGCTCCACCCTGTACCTCAGCTGATTCTTTCTCATCCGAGGAGAAACCTTCGAAACTACTCTCTTCGTCACTATCCTCCTCTCCGTCATCACTGTCGAGGTCAATGTCGCCATATCCGTCATCATCCTCCCCTTCGTCCGAGGTAATTTGCATTGGATCCTCCTCGTCGTCACCCTCAGACCCAGAATCGTCATCTGACGACCCTCCCAGCAGAGCCTCATACTTTGCTATTGCCTCCTCCACCTCCTCGTCAGGAATCTCCTCCGGCGGCGTCTCTTTCGGTAGTTTTTGGGCCTTCTTCTCACCCTTCACCTCTCCTCTCGGGACAGATTCCCTATCCGCAGGCTGATCCTCCTTCTCTTTCCTTGCCTCTTTCGCGGTACCCTTGCCCTTCTTGGGCGGCGCCTCCAACCCTAACGTGCTGCAGATAGCTGGTATGGCCTTCTCCAGAACCTGTTTGACCTCCTTCCTGTTGTACAGCGCACTTGTGACGTTATGCAGGGCGATCCGTTCCTCCTCGGATATGTCTGGTTTTGGAGGTCCGGCTTTGAGCTCGGCAGGGAGGTTAGGGGCTGCGGCGACGGATTTGATTTTGACGAGGGAGGCGCATAGGTGCGCATGGGCTGCCTGATGAAGGTCGAGTGACTGGGTTGATCACGGTCAGTAACCAGAAATTCCTAGGGGTCAAGGAGTGAGCAAACCTTGAGCACGACTATCTCCTTTTGCAACCGTTCTTTCTTCTCAGGCGTCGCCTTCGAGTCCTTCAGTCTCTTGGCCTGCCGCTGCCGCTCGAATCCCTTGGCGAGTTTGAGCGCATGGTGTAGCTCCTGGCCGAACTTGGAGAGCTGATCCTCGACGGTCTCCTCCACTGTCCTCTTCCGTTTCGGCATCTTGGGAGACCTGGCGGTGCTGGTGGCTACGTAGACTCTAGGAGCTGTCGTTCGCTTTCCCGGATACAGAGAAAAAGCAGCCGCCTCGCTACAAGAATTTTAAGCGGGGTTGACCTGGGGATCGAACTTGGGAGCTACACTAATGCAGGTATCGCAACGACCTCCGACAGGGGTCTTAATGGACGCCCGCCCCACCTGTCGATTTCGGACGCGTCGAACGCGACTGCCCCGAGGGTCATCGAGGGAGCAAAAGTCAACATCAAGGTCGAACCTACACATGCGCAAAGACACGACCACACGCTGTTGATGATGCCACTGCGCCTGAGTTGAATCAGATCAGAAGCACGATTTCACAACATGCTTCTCCGGAAAAGACTCTATACCACAGGCGCAAAACGCTTTACAGAAATCAGCTCCAGGGTCTGTCTTTGAACAAAGAAAACCCAAGGACTGGCAGCGACCAACTTGGCACCTCGTCTGGCCCCGAATCACCTCATTCATTCTCCCTCGGTACACGCACTACACTATGATGGCAGCACGCACAGTAGGCAGCCTCCCAACTCACGGCGGCCCCTCGCGCGACGACTACAACAAGCTCCCCGAGGAAGCAAAGACACAAATAAACGAAGCGGTAAGTAATCTGGCCCGAAAGCATAAGCTTACTGGACCCCCCGCCAAGACATGTCAGAAACTAACCGACCGTTTCCCCCCCTCTCCAGTTCGGCCTCTTCGACAACAACGACGACGGCCGCCTCGACTACCACGAATTCCGCTTCTGCCTGCGGGCCCTGGGCTTCGACCTGCCCAAGCCGGAGACGTACGCCTACCTGACCAAGTACGGCGTGCCGCCCATAGGCTGGCAGACGGAGAAGTCCGGCGAGTGCACCCCGCCGTGGCGGCAGTTCACCCTGCCGATCGTCCAGGGCATCGCGGGCCACCTGATCACGAAGCGGGATCCGCTGGAGGAGCTGAGGCGGGCGTTCCGGCTGTTCGACGTCGAGGACAAGGGCATGATTACGCTGGAGGACCTGAGCAGGGTGTCGCAGGAGATAGGGCAGCCGCTTGAGGAGGGAGAGATGAAGACTATGATTCAGGAGTTTGACTCGAATGGGAAGGGGGGAGTGAGCGAGGACGAGTTCGTCAAGTTGATGTTGTCCAAGAAGTAGGGTGCTGGACGACAAGCTGCGAAGGAGGACGTGGAGAAGGAGGTTGTCTTGGTGGCGTGACGGGGCGAATTGGCTAGGTTGGATTGCGTATAAGGACTTTGTCTGTTGGTTGGCAGAGGATATGTAGTGACTGGATATCCAAAGGGTTGGTGGAGCATTTCTTTACAGGGTCAAAGCAAGTTACGATATGAATCAGGAACTCGAAGAGTTCGATGGTGTGAAATGCTATACTGAACTGCACGTACATGAAAGTCACATGGGTGGTTCTTTTACCACTCGTAATTGTCTTTCTTGTTACCATAGCGTCTGTCGTACCTCTTCTCACGCAGTGGAACACCCGAGGCCTTGAGTAATACAAACGTGATATACGCAAGACTTCCAGGTTGATATAGACAGCAGAAGTGGGTGCGGAAAACGGCGGCCGGCATCAAGAATGTGTAAGGTAAGGTACCTTAGTAAGGTAGGCAGATCAGAGCTACCTAAGGATTAAGCTTGTTTCTACCTCGACACGAACCGCCAAGGAGTCATGTCCCCAGAGGATTCCTTTCGGCCCAAGGTTCTTCTTGTCAAGAAATTTCGAGGTTTTGTTGAATTGTTGATCTTCAAGAATTGCATTCTTCTCAGCCAAGATTGTTCCACAAACGTTGACCTGAACCTGCCCTTGTGCAGGTGATAGTGTAAGCTTACGTCTCAGCGGCCCGCCCCGAACGACGAATAACGTGTGTACCCTGAGAGCTACATATACGCAGAGAATCTCGAGGTATCCATCACATGCAAAGAGTCTACTTGTCTCATTGTTTACTTCGTCGATTTAGGTTGCTATGTCAAGCTAAGAATAGCCTCGACACCACTGCACGTCGCGTACACGATGGCGGGGTCAAGCGCTAGCAAGCTACTTGCAGGCGGGGCAGACATTATTAATGCGAAGAGAATGGTGATGTCGTCGACCGTTAGACGTCACGCCCTGATGCGCCTGGTTGCCCCTGATTGCTCAGTATCTCTCGCCAAAGTGACAACTTTTGGACGTCTTCGGCACGAGCTTGCCGGGTTGGCGATTACTGTAGGTCCGTATTTCCGCCATCGTCACTTCAGTCCCGGTCTCCGGCGCTGTCATCTTTTCGGTCCGTGAGCGACTTCTTGGTTTCTTCTTGGTCTCAGATATATTTGCATTCCTGGGTTCTTGAACAACATTTGACTTTTACACTTTAGCGCAGCGCAACTATTTGGTCTAGAGGTGCTGACTTTTTGCCTTTAGGTAGATAAAATAGAGGACGATCATTTCTGTAAGACATCATGGCCACCACGTCGACTCATAAGCTTCTGCTAACACCTTATTCAAAGCCACCGTATTTCACAATTCTTAGACTTTTTCAAGCATTATCCACCTACCTTCAGAATGTCCGCACCTATCAACGTGGAATCTCTCTTCTCGGTGAAGGGCATGGTCGCCCTCGTCACCGGAGGCGGCACTGGTCAGTCCCATCCCTCTTTTACCCCTTTCTTTCTCCCAGCCGCAATTCTAACAACCACACCAGGCATCGGCCTAATGATGGCCAAAGCCCTAGCCGAAGCCGGCGCAGCGCGGGTCTACATCGTCGGCCGGCGCACCGATGTGCTCCAGTCCGCCGCCGCCTCCATCAACAAGCCCACCGTCGTAGTCCCGCTCTACTGCGACGTGACGTCCAAGATCAGCCTCGAGTCCGTCGTCTCGGTCATCGAGAACGACGCCGGCTTCCTGAACCTGGTCGTCTGCAACGCCGGCATCGGCGGGCCCCAGGTCCCCTTCCCCCAGCCGGGGAGCAGCATCGAGGAGTGGCAGGCGAAGCAGCTCGCGTTCGACTTTGATCAGTACACCGACACGTTCAGGGTGAATGTGAGTAGTGTCTGGTACACGGCCATGAGCTGCCTGAAGTTGCTGGATGCGGGGAATAAGAGGGGCAATCTGGGGTATACCAGCCAGGTCGTGGTGACGAGTAGTGTTGCGGCGTTCAACAAGAAGGCGCCTGGTGGTTGGGCTTATGGGCAAAGCAAGGCTGCCACGACACATCTTGCTAAGCAGCTGAGTGTTGTGCTGCCAACTTGGAATATCCGGTGGGTAACGCCATTCCTCCTGTGGCTACTATGACGGGGTTGACTAACATGGGGATTTTGAAGGGCAAACTGTATTTGTCCAGGATGTGAGTCGTACTCCTTTCCCCTCGACAAAGGCCACGAGACTTTGGCTAACTTTGCTCACAGTGTTCCCCAGCGAAATGTCGGCACCAATCGTGCAAGCGACAGGCGCATCTATCGATGGCAACGGAGGGCTCATCCCGGTTGACAAAAGCGTGGTGCCCCTTGGGCGCATGGGAGACGACCAGGACATGGCCGGTCAGATCCTGTATTTGGCATCGAAAGCCGGATCGTACTGCAACGGCAACATCATTCTCATAGACGGTGGCAGGTTGGGCACATTCCCCGGTACAGGGTACTAGGATGCCTGGACGCTGTGGATGAGCAGGACTGTCTGTGGTATGACGTAGAGCCATCTGTCGGCCTTGCAGTCGATGACAGGGTACCAACTGTCTACGAGCACCGACGAGTCACATGGGGGTGACAAGGTGGAACGGCGACAGGAAGCAGCATTTTGGGTGTTACGGCCTCGACATGGCGATGCTACGCCTGATTGAACTTTGGGAGTCAGGAGTCACGGGTAGGGGAGCAGTCGTATAGTAGCGTGGAGTCTGTGGCCTTGTCCGACGTTAACAAAGTGCTACCGCGATAGACTAGACCTCCGGTTATACATATTCATCGTAACATCCCCCCGACATGAATAATAGCACCGTATTCGACCGTGTCTGTCCGTGGGTAGCCCCCCACGATGTGCATCGACCCTGTATCCACTACTGGGCACGATCCAAATTTCCCGTTCTCGGTGAACCTGAGAGCTTGCGCGATATTGATGAGGCTGAACCGTCACCTGGCCGGGAGTTTCCGTAGAAGCCGTTGATAACCCCGGTCTCCAAAGCGTCTATTTCCAACAAGCTCTGTAGCTTCACGCATGGTGCCGATGTCGGATAGTGGAGCATCCTTGAAGTAGAGGAAAAGTTTGATAACGATTAAATTTCCACCAAACAAAACACGGCCTGTACAAGTCTCATCTCAAAATCTTCCCAACATTTTACTCTGGAAGAAACTCTGCAGAATGAGTACTTCAACATGGGCGAAGCTGATGGTGTTGAGGATAGAGTTTGCAAAGTTGCGAACTTCTCTCAACCTTGAACAGAACGAACCGGACACGCATATCGATAATTTGGAGTGGGTACTCTCGCGGACAAGGAGTCGGAGTACAAGACATCAAGCTTGACACATCCTCAACTAATTATTCGATTATTTCCCTTT
Source organism: Coniochaeta sp. PMI_546 (assembly GCA_021432605.1). NCBI lineage: Eukaryota > Fungi > Ascomycota > Sordariomycetes > Coniochaetales > Coniochaetaceae > Coniochaeta > Coniochaeta sp. PMI_546. The sequence continues at coordinate 130,390 of MU271155.1, read as the reverse complement.
GTCAGACATCTCAAGCGGGATGGGGGCTTCTATGTTGAGGAAGTCGTACTGCTGAAACCTCCTCAAATGCCATAACGTCGCAGCGGCGACAACTCATCGCACAAGTGTGCGTACTAGAGAAGAAGGAATATGAGACGCCCCAAAGCTTCTGAGTACTTACGAGCCTTGCGGACTCTTCTCAGAGAGGCAGCCATTGATGGATTGAGACAGATATTTGTTGTTGATATCTGATCAACACTCTTTGCGCCGGAGCAAACTCGGTAAAGAAGGTGTCTCGACGCTGCTGACCCTGAAACCGTGCGGGGATAGCTCGGGCTACTCCTCCGGTAGGTTGGCGACCAATTGCTGACGGTTCACGAACTGCAGAGCCAGCGAATGGTGGAGGCAGAACGATCAAGAGACATGCGCTGGCATGGCTATGCGCGATAGGATGTCATCAGAGTTGACGAGACTAGATGGACAGTACGGACACGACAAAGTTGAAGTTGGAACGTCAAGGGGATGAACTCCGCGACAGAATCGAGACTTTTGGAGATGCTCGGAAGAGAAACTTTGGGGAAGCATGCTCACGGGAGCTCGCTAGCCGCTGGGTAAAGATAGCTCGCGGACGTCGAATGCGACACTGAGCGGCCCGGGGAGAGGACTTGCAGGAACAGAGAGGGGAAGTATGTGTGACGGCTGAGCTTCGAACACCCATGCTAGTTGAGAGCGCATGGAGGCTCGTAGCCCATGTGTATCTTGTATCCTTGTGACACTCCCAACCTGGAAGTGACTCGGCCCTGGTTTGATCTGATAAACTGAGCGAGGCTGATAGGGGCTGACGACTTTGAGCTGGGAGCTCACGACGACGAGCAGAAAGATGAACACCGACAGGCGTTGCAAACGGTACTTAAGCTCTTAGTCCACCGGCTAAGGTATTACTTGACGACAGCCAGGCAGCGACCAAGTTATTAGGCGTACAAAGGCCAGAAAGGTGCAATCCGAGTGAGTCTTCATCAAAGTTGTCTCACTGGGCCGCAAGAAGCAGGGCAACGTCAACCCCGCATTCCCAAGCGCAGCTCAACAGACACGCCCATTGGCTGCAAGTCGGTGTGTGAGATCGGGAATATAACGAAGCAGCCACGAACCGGCATAGATGCTTTCTGGGCAGCAGCTCCTCAATTTTTGGGGCGGCGGCAGTCGTGGGGAGGAGTTCAGGGTCGAGCGGAGAAAGTTAGAACAAGCATGTGGGTGGGTGATGGTGGTGACAAGACCTTTGGCGGGCGCCGACAGCAACATCACAGGTAGACAAGCTCCCCAGCTTCGATGGCAACCACTTGTAACTGCAGTTTGCCCGGTTCTCTCTGCCAGTCATCCGTCCATCTTAAATACCCTGCTGGTGCGCCTTCTTCTGCTAGACTCCTCTAAACCATCTTTGGACCCCTTCTTTCGTCGGTTGTTGTGAAATCGTGTTCCTGAATCTCGTCCCTGCTTCTTCGTTTCTCCAATCATCCTCGGCCATCACTGCACTAGCCGATCTCTGTGCCGTATACGCCATCCGGAGGCCCGACATACGGTCTTGCAACGACCACATATCTCATTTAAGGCGACACTCGCCTCCGATTTCCGGTAATTATTTTCTACCACGCACGAGGCAATAACAACAACGAGACTCCAAGTTGCATCCTCTTGCCTCGTTATATCCGTTTTCGTCAGCTTTGGCGGAGAACCTGTTTGGGCGGCACGCGAGACCTTGTTGGACCTCCAACACCCGCGACGACCCCTCACTTATCGATAACACAGCTGACACGCGACCCGGGAAGCATCGGTAACCACACCCAAAGCTTGTGACAAAGGAGCCTTAGCCTTGGCTGCGGGTTGCTTCTTTTTGTCAGAGAATACTGTCCATCAGACTCGATCTTGAATATACCTTTACGCGAGTCTTGTTGCAAGTCAGTTGTCTTTCCTGGTAAGTTCGTTCGTTGCGATTAGACCAAGCCGTCGTCCCCATCTCGCCGGATCCCTTATCGATAGCACGGCTCGTTCTCCACAAACCCCCCCGTCATCCGTCCGGCTGCGGACGGGAACCTCCATCTCCCTTCTCCACCCCCAGTCCCCCACTCTACCACCGCTTCCGAGCTTCCTATCCTTTCCGATCTCAGACAATGCGAAATACCATAGATCCAACTCGTTAGCTATGAGATCGACCCGGACATCCACCTCGGCCGCTGGTCGGCATAGCAAGCCAAGCAATTGGACTCATTGGTGGAATCCCGTCCGGGGAGTCTGGGCAAGCTATGATGACCTGGAGCTGGACCGGTGTATCTGGGTCTAGCTCTGGAGGAACCAAGTGGAACAAGAGAAAGATGAACAAACTTCACACTGCACCTCAACTTAGTCTGATACTCTGGTCAAGGCACCAGGCACAAACCGTGAACTAATAAGTCACAAAAGAGCCGACGTTAACCAGAGCTTCGTCTCTCTCCGATAGGTCTCCCGACACCGACCGGTCCCTGCGTGTAACGGACGAACTTAATAAACCCTCGAGCTTTGGCTTACACCTAGGGATCCCCTAGTCAGCTGGCCTCTCATCCCTACGACTCTCAAGCTCCTCACATCCAGTGTCAACGTGAGCTCCCCGTGTGCCTCTCTCGTCTCGTACCTCACCCGGGTCACGAGCACCATGTCCAACACAATTAAGCAAGCCGCAGAAGCAGCCCGCACCCGCAGCTCCGAAGCAATGGGCACAGCCAAGACGGTCCAAGGCGAGACGGTCGCCGTAGCAAACGACTTCCTGCACACGCCCTTCATGCGCGCCGCCCTGCCCTTCATCAACGGCGGCCTGAGCGGAATGGTCGCCACGACCGTCATCCAGCCCGTAGACATGATCAAGGTCCGCATCCAGCTCGCCGGCGAAGGCGTCGCGGGCGGTCCCAAACCCACCCCGCTGTCGGTGACCCGCGAGATCCTCGCGTCCGGCAAGGCGCGCGACCTGTACACAGGCCTGTCGGCCGGCCTGCTCCGACAAGCGGTCTACACCACCGCCCGCCTCGGCTTCTTCGACACCTTCATGGGCTCCCTGACGCAACGCGCAAAGGCAAAGGGCAACAGCATCGGCTTCGGCGAGCGCGCGACGGCCGGCCTCGCAGCCGGCGGCCTGGCAGCCATGATCGGCAACCCGGCCGACCTGGCGCTGATCCGGATGCAGAGCGACGGCCTCAAGCCGCTGGCCGAGAGGAAAAACTACCGCTCCGTCATCGACGCCCTCACCAGCATCGCGAAGTCGGAAGGCGTAGCCGCCCTCTGGGCGGGCGCGGCCCCGACGGTCGTGCGCGCCATGGCGCTCAACTTTGGCCAGCTCGCCTTCTTCAGCGAGGCCAAGGCGCAGCTCAAGACGCGGACGACCTGGAGTGCCAACGCGCAGACGCTGAGCGCCAGCGCCATCGCCGGGTTCTTTGCCAGCTTCTTCAGCTTGCCGTTCGACTTTGTCAAGACTAGGCTGCAGAAGCAGAGCAAAGGGCCGGACGGGAAGCTGCCGTACAAAAGCATGGTGGACTGCTTTGCCAAGGTCGCGAAGCAGGAGGGCATCACGAGGTTCTATAGGGGATTTGGGACGTACTATGTTCGGATCGCCCCGCATGCGTGAGTTGCCTCTTTTCCTTTGTGTTTCACACTCCTCCTCCTGGGATGTTGAATGATGCTGACTGTAGTGATGTTGTAGCATGGTGACGCTGATTGTGGCTGATTACCTTGGCTGGCTTACCAAGTGAAGCAGCAGGAGAGGTGATGGCGGGTTTAGTGTGCACTTGTCGTTCGGGTTTTTATTGTCTATAGAGGAGTTATGCCTCTGTGACCCTTGCTTTCTGGAGTTTGTGCGGCATCATCGGGCATCAGTCCTGCGAGTCTGGTTAGTTTTAAACATCAATGCTCGCAATATATACCAGTTGCGTCTTCTCCCTCGAGCGCCACCGGTATGTGAATGAGGAGAGTATTGTTGCAGGCTGATTTATGGCATGCTCTGTTGCTTTGCAGGACATTGATAAAGCATATCGAGAAGCAGCCATTTCAATTGATTCTACTCGGTAAAAATGCAGAAGCTGTATATAGCCTTGGAAATGAAGGTGGAAATGTCTTTTTGATACAAAACTACAATCATTGCCGTGTTGGGTCTGTATGAAAAGACACAATATTCCGGCAGTGTTCAAATTGAGTGTGTATCGACAAAATGTTAAAACCCTGCGAAAACTTAAAACGACGGACTGATACTCGAAAATTCCAAATCGTATTTCAATGTTATTTAAAATCACTCGAATGTTCAAGTGAAAAAAAAAACAAAAAACCTGGCTTATCAACTGGACAACCAGGGCATATGTTCCAAATCCTAAGGTCGAGACCTCTTCTGTAGGAAGACCGCGTGCGTGCATTTGTGCAGCCCTTAGACTCAGGCTGCCCCCTGCTTGCATCTGGATGTGGGGACCGATTTCGATACTCCGACGATTGCTAGGCGCAGCTCTTTCTTGGAGGGGCCTTTTCTGCGGCATCATCTCTAGTCGCGTCGCCGTCATTTACTTCCCTTCAAAAGTCCTGTATAGCTTCTCCCCACCTAACATTCTCCTCAAAAGATGTGACCTGTAGGAAATAATGGACGCTGACTGGGACGAGGTAAGCTGAATCATCTACACTCCTTGTCATTATTGAGTATGGCCCGCCAAGCTGGTGTCGATTTCGACTGCCCGACACTCGAAGCTGTCGCGGCGATGACCCTGCTCCAACGGACGACTGAGACAGAGCACATCTTCTGACTACTGTCCCCAACTAGGTCGGTCGCGTTCCCTTTCCGCCGCCAGGCGCGAACGAATCTCCGTTTCCTCGGCCGCCAACCACCATCGCCTTCGATACATGCCAAGAGCTTCTATGGACAGGAAACGATCGAGTAGGTCGAGCCATTGATCGATAGTTGACCGTTGAAACCCGAGGCTGACATGATGAAAGGGCCGTGTCCTCTCCCTATATGGAACCGAACTCCAGCGATACACCTCTTTCAGGATACACCCTCCTACCGATGGCCCGGTCCGTCAGCTTCTCTTCCATGACAAGGGCGTCATCGCCCTCGGCCCTCGGACCGTGCACATGGCAATGCGTCGGGGGCTGCCAATATGGAACATACGGTATGCGTAGTCGGTTGGTCTTTTGGCTGTGGAAAGTCAGTTCTGATATGCCTGGTGGTCTAGACACGAAGACATGAAGGACCTGCACTGCATGAGCTTCACATCCAAAGGTGCCTCGGAAATCCTCGTCGCAGGGTCGCAAGACACGATGTTCGTCATCGATATCAACAAGGGCGAGGTAGTAAAACAGGTCAGTTACCGCCCACACGTAAGCAAAGCCTTTGGACCACAGGCACTCACCATGACAGGTCCCTACCGAGCATCATTATACCATCATGAAAAAGAGCCGATACATATGCGCAGCCACCAAGACCGGCCATGTCGATATGCTAGATCCAATATCCTTCAAGATCGTCAAGACTTGGAATGCCCACACCTCGTACATCAATGATATGGACGCGCAGAACGACTTCATCGTCACGTGCGGCGGATCCCTAAAGCAGCAGTCCGCGCAGACCTACATGCTCGACCCCTATGTCAACGTCTTCGATCTCAAGAACATGACTTCCATGAGCCCGATCCCTTTTCCGCCGCTGGCGGCTTATGTGCGGATGCACCCGAGAATGCTGACCACGAGCTTCGTTGTCTCGCAGCAGGGCCAGATGCATGTTGTCGACATCATGAATCCTAACACGAGTAAAGTCAGATACGCGAACGTGCTCTCTTACCTGAACATGGTCGAGATCGCTCCCTCAGGCGAGGCTCTCGCAATGGCAGACTCCGAGTCGAATATCCATCTGTGGGGATCCCCGTCCAAAATCCACTTTGCCGAATATGCCCAGCCGGTCGAGTTCGCGGAGCCAGAGGAACCCGCCCCGACCATCGACTGGGCCGGCGAGACACCTCTGAACACCATCGGCATGCCATACTACCGCGAGATCCTCGCCTCAGCATGGCCCCCAAACCTGATTTCCGACGTCGGTGCACCGCCCGTTAAGTACGACCCTGCATTTCTCGCCGGCCTGAAACAGACTGAATGGGGCTTGTACGGGCGCAACACACGCGGCATGCGCCGCAACCAGGCCGAGAACACGCGCTCCGCCGGTCTCTCGGCCAACGCACTACAGCCGCCCAAGTTCCTGAGCGAGAAGGCGCGCGAGATGGCCAAATCGTCCGGGCTCACTGCGCCTGCCGAGATAGCGCAGGCAGTGGAACAGGCCTCGAATAGGGAGCTCGAGAGTCTGAAGCCTGACGCGTCGGCCATGTACAAGAATGTCGAGATCAAGTACAGCAAGTTCGGTGTGGATGATTTCGACTTTGGGTGAGTCTCTGCGACGTGAACCTCAAGAAGAGTCTAGCTAAACATGGCTGTCAGTTATTATAACAAAACCCGGTATGCGGGTCTGGAGAATCACATCTCCAACTCTTACGCCAATTCACTGTTGCAGGTCATGAACTATACCCCGCTGGTCCGCAACCTGGCACTCCAGCACGCTGCGACGGCGTGTCTCAGCGACCCGTGTCTGTTGTGCGAGCTGGGCTATGTCTTCGATATGTTGCAGAAGGCCGAAGGGTCAACGTGTCAAGCGTCAAACATGCTGAAAGCGTTGAGCAACCACCCTCAAGGTACATCCGCCGTCTCGTGCTCGTATGCGTCGCTATTTGCTGACCATTCCTAGCCGCACCCCTGGGCCTACTCGAAGAAGAAGTCCACAGCTCAACCCCGTCCGTCATGATACAAGGCCTAACTCGCTTCCTTCTGGACCGGATATCAAACGACTACCGCAGCATCCCGCCAGCCTCAACCACCCTCGAAAGAAACCTTTTCAACCTCCCCTCTCCCGTCGACCAAGAAGACCTCCTCTCCCGCCTCCTCGCAACCTCCGCAGTATCCTCCATCCGCTGCAACAACTGCCGCAACGAATCCACCCGCCCAGGTTCAACCTACGTTAACGACCTAATCTACCCGCAACCCAAGTCCGTCCCCCGCGGCGGACGCGCGGTGAAGACCACCTTCTCCCAGGTCCTCAAGACCAGCGTCGAGCGCGAGACCACGTCCAAGGGGTGGTGCAGCCGGTGCCAGCGGTACCAGACCCTGCAGACGCGCAAGACGATCCACAACATCCCCGCCGTGCTGACGCTGAACGCCGCCGTCCAGACCCAGGAGCACCGCCGGCTGTGGGCGACGCCCGGTTGGTTGCCCGAGGAGATTGGGGTGATTGTCGACCATACCGGGCAGTTCTTTTGCTATGAGGGGGAGGACCTCAAGCTGCATCTGCAGAGGGGGATGCACCCTGTCACGGTGTATTCGCTTGTTGGCGTCGTGGTTAACGTTGAGGGTGGGGAGCAGGGGGCCAGGGGCCATCTGGTTGGCATGGTTAATGGTGAGTTGTGCTAGTTTCTTCGATTCTTCGTGTGTCTTGCATGGTTCCTTATTCCCCTGTTGATTTTTCACCCGCGTGGGCCTTTTGCGCCTCGGAGACCTGCCGGTCGAGTCCATCCACTCTGCTCGTGGAGATCACCGTCTTCCATGGAGTTTTGTGTTGTTGCCCTTGTCTCCTTATGGCCCGGCGTACACAATGGTTTCTGCGCAGGCGTTCTGTGCTGTCACGCAGTTCCCTGTTATCGCCAGGTCCACGGCTGTATGTTGAGATCGTGTCTTCGTCTCGGCTGGTCCTTGTTGGCTCATAGTCTGTGCCGTCGTCGTGGTTTCTGCGTTGCCGTTCAGATCTGGCGGTCTCGTCTACCGTCGATGTGTTTGATATTGTACCCCGTTGTATGCTTGTGTCTCCAATTCCTTGCCGTCAAGGTTGGGTAGATTGTCGTGGTCGAGGCCTCGTTTCTCCCGCTCCTTCGTTGTTTCCATGCATTCCGTGTAGGGCGCGTCGTCGTCGTCGAAGCACGTTGCTGTCGGGCCAGCGGCCGAGCCATGTTCCCTTTTCGTCATGTTATCATTTTCTTTTTATTCCTCAACAACTTTGATGGTCGTCCTTGAGACTGACCAAGGTGTAGTCTCCCACTCCGAACCGACACCTCCTGGGGAGAGTCGATGGCACCTCTTCAATGACTTCTCGGTACGGCCTGTCCCCGCCGCCGAGGCTCTGACCTTCAATGCCGGCTGGAAGATGCCTTCGGTCTTGGTCTTCCAATTGAAGGCCGCCAACAACCGACAGAGCACAGAATGGATTGACAACCTCGACACGAGTATCCTGTTCACGGACCCGGGAGGCCCGTCTGAAGAGAAGACCTACGAGGTCCTAAAGCCTGACGAGCGACCAGGGGCGCACACCATCATCGCGCTCGACACCGAGTTTGTTTCCCTCAAGCAGCCGGAAATTCAGATGAACTCGGACGGACAGAGGGAGACTATACGGCCAATGTCACACGCGTTAGCGAGAGTCTCCGTCGTCCGCGGCCAAGGAGAGAACGAGGGCTTACCATTCATCGACGACTACATCGCCATAAAGGAACCAGTTGTCGACTATCTGACGCTATACTCGGGCATCACACCCAGCGATCTCGACCCTCGGACATCGAAGCACAACCTCGTCTCCCTCAAAGTGGCCTACAAGAAGCTGTGGGTATTGCTGAACCTGGGCTGTCAATTCCTGGGCCACGGTCTGCGACAGGACTTCCGTGTTATCAACATTCAAGTTCCACGATCGCAGATCATCGACACGATCGAGTTGTTCTACCTCAAGAGCCGACTGCGCAAGTTGTCCTTGGCGTTCCTCGCGTGGTTCTTGTTGAAGGAAGACATCCAAATGGAAACACACGATTCGATTGAGGACGCTAGGACAGCCCTGAAGCTGTATCGGCGGTACCTAGAGTTTGAGGATGCTGGTGTGTTCGAGACTATTCTGCAGGAAATCTATCGTGTGGGGAGAGACATGAACTTCAAGGCTCCGAGGCGGGATGACCAGGTTGTCCAGCGGACGGACACGCCTCCTATATCGGTGGAAGGTGCTCCCGGTCCGACAACACCGAGGAGACCCGGTGCTTCTGGGCAAGTGCCCGGAAGTGGACTTGGGGTTGCACCTGTATGGACGCCTGGGAAAGACTCGCCCTTGCGGAGGTGACCTGCCCGTTTTACAGCGTGGACGAGTTAAGTGATCGGCATTGTATCAGCATTTCTTTCCGTGCTAGACAGCGACAATCAGACAGCGGTTATCTTATCCAGTGCCTCCTGGTCGTGTTTTCTCTTGGTCATCTGCCATATCGACTTATGCCGTGGACGTGGCGTCTGTGGGCCAATGTGCTACACTTCCTAATACGGTTGTTGTGGTAATTCATACGGTGAGTCACGCTGGCTGCCAAAACAGAGGTGATGGCTCCTATTTCCTTCCATCACGACCGCGCAATCATTGATGAGGCCGTCAAACTCACGATTTGGTATCTCTGGCTCCTTCTGTTTAACGCACTGTGCTTAGATTTTCGGCGCATGCCCGGCGCAACGCGGTGTCGACGCGAACGTCCACCTCGTCTCTGGGTCACTCATTTCTGCTCGATTTCCCCTTCTGACACGGATATCTCGCCACCTGGGACGTTCTAGAGAAAGCGGTTTGCTGTCAGAGGATCTCCTGCTTCCTATCTACAAGACTCCGATGGCCATTAGATGGAGTCCCGTCCACGCATACGACTTCTCGTCGTCGACGTCCTCAGCAAGCTCCTCGCGGCCCACGCACCGTCTCCCGCACGGTGTTGTCACGTCCCCAATGACTCCCTTTCTGATCCCCCAGGACCCCCTTTTTGCCTGCCAACACTCCATTCCGCCCGCCTTTTTCAGCGAGTGGTCGCCTTTTTTGAGTTTATTGCAACACAATCACTGATTACTTTCAGCGAGCGGTCACCTTTTTGAGTTTACTGCAACTGGCGCAATCACTCATTACGCTCCCAACACTCCATACCGCCCGCCTCTTTCAGCGAGTGGTCGCCTTTTTTGAGTTTATTGCAACACAATCACTGATTACTTTCAGCGAGCGGTCACCTTTTTGAGTTTACTGCAACTGGCGCAATCACTCATTACGCTCGGGCCACACGCAAAAGTATATAGTGATGGGCAGGTGGTCCCCAAACTTCCTCCTGTTCTCTTCTTTTCTTTCTTCACACTTCCCATGCTCGCTTGCTGTCTGACCGCTGTTCAGAATGCCTCGCTTCGCTGCTTCCAATGCTTCGGCCACGGCCAACACCCGTGCGTCTCCGGTTCCAGTCCGGTTCTACTCGTCGGCTGCCCTGGCAACCCGTCAACGTCAGTTGGCTCGTCTGTCTGGCCAGTCGTTGGTTAATGTCCAACACCCCTTCGCGTCGGCCCAGGCCTCCTCTGGATTGCCTTCTGGGTCGCTGGTTCGTGTCCAGCACCAACTCCCATGTGCCACATCATCTCGGAACGCCACACATTCCGCAGTCCGCGCTCGCCCGTTTTCTGTCGTCTCCTCTACTTCCACAGCCGTGGTCGATCCGGATCGTTCTGCTTCTGCTTTTGCCACTGATGACAAAACAACAAAAAAACGTGAAAACACCAAAACCCAAAAAAAATCTGCTTTTGTTGCCGCGGCTACGGCTGCTGCTGTTGTTGTTTCTGCTACTGCTTCTGCTTTTCTTTCTAGTGCGTCCCCGAGTTCGGGTTGTTTATCTGATGCCAAGGCGATTGAGGACCTCCCTGGCTCCTCGTCTTCGTCTGGTTCTGGTTCTGGTTCTGGTTCTGGCTCTTCCGGCACGGCGGTTCAACACCACCCTGTCTTGTCTTCTGGTCCATCTTCTGGTCCATCTGTCTCTCTTCGCTCTCCTTCTCCTATTCGTCCCTTCCCCAGGTTCCGTCCTTTCGGCATCAAGCAGGCCTGGGCTTCGGTACTCGCTGCCGAGGAACGCGAGGAGCAGCTCAGACTCGCACGTGAGGAGGCCTCCCCCAAGGTTGATCCAGGTCTGCTCTCGCCTTCACCTGTGAAGCCCTCACCCAAGGTTGGTCTTGTTCCGCGCTCATCTCCTTCTCCTCTTCGTCCCTTTTCCAAGGCGGGTCCTTGTCCTGGCATCAGGTACTTCTACAATCGCGTTGTCGCTGCCGAGGAGGCTGCCGCAGCCAAGGCCGGCGTCTCGAGTCCAGAGGTCACGCCTCGTCCCGTTACGCCTCAGCCCGTCAAGCTCTCTCGCGTCATGCCAACTTGCGTCTCACCTCCGATTGTTTCGCCTTCTCCGATCCGTCCTGCTCCGATCTCACCTTCTTGCTTCTCTCCTATCCCGTTCCGTCTGAACCCGATTCTGTCTGCTCGTGTCTCGCCTCCGCATCTGTCGCTTTCTCCGATCCGCTCTCTTGCGATCTCGCCTGTTGCGGCCCGCCCTGTTCCGGTCTTGCCTGTTCCAGTCTCGCCTCCGCATCTCTCGCTGTCTCCAATCCGCTGTGTGACGATCTCGCCTCTTGCAGCCCGCCCTGTTCCGAAGTCGCTTACTCCCGTCTCGCCTCGTCACATCTCTCCTCCAGCTCGCCCCGGTCCGATCTCACCCTCTGACCTCTCATGGCGTCCTCCCAAACGGCCGATCAAGGTGTTCCCGGCGACCGCCGCAGAAGTCATTCGTCAATTCCGTGAGGCCAAGGCCGCCAAGCTCCGCAGCGGCGTCCAGGAACCTGCTCTCGCCTCCGTTCCCGAGGAACCTCCCGCTGCTCAACTTCAGCGCCCGGTCAGTCGTTTCCTTTGTCCCCGGCCGTCTCTCATTCCGGTTCGTTCTCCTGCCCGGCGGCCTGTCCGGTCTCCTGTCCGGTCTCCTATCCAGTCTCCTGTCCGGTCTCCTGTCCCATCTCCTGTTCGGTCTCCTGTTCCATCTCCTGTTTGGCCTCCTGTTCGGTCCCCTATTCAGCCTCTTGTTCAGACGCCTAAGGCAACGGTTCCGCAGACGTTCGCTCCCGGTATACTCAAGACAATGCACCTCACGTGGTCCAGCCCGAACACGTCGGAGTTGTACCCAAGCAACGTGCCATCTCCTAGCGATTCCCAGCTTGACCTTTGGCGCCGGCTCTCTAAGCTACCTCTGGACGATCAGATTGCCGGTCGCGTCCTCACCCCTCCACCGGGACCCAGGGAGCCTACCCCGGATCCGTCACACTTGGTGCCCAGCGACGTTGACCTGTCGGACGACCTCATGGACGGCAGCATACCCATGTATCAGCTCGCTGCCATGATGGCCAGAGCCCGTGACGGCACTCCGGAACCTCCTTCCCGACCAGAGACGCCTTCAATCCTCCACGGTGGCATAACCGGGTACAGTCTGACCCCACCTCGGTGCTGGTGGAAGGATGAGGAGCCACCACCCAGGAAGCACCCCCGCAAGTACATGGAGGACGACTCGGACTTTACCTACGACTTCAGCCGGACCGTTACCCCACCGGAGGTCACCTTCCAGGGCCGCTGCTCGCCCGGCTTCCAGCGGTCCCGTGAAAAGGAACTGGAGCGCCAAGTCCAGGAACTGAGAGAGGCTCTCGGCATGATGAATTCTCCTGCTGTTCGCCCTGACTCCCCTGTTCCTTGGTCTTCGTCTCCTCCTGCTACTCGCCCTGACTCTCCCGTTCCTTGGTCTCCGCCTCCGTCTCCTCCTGCCACTCGCCCTGGCTCTCCCGTTCCTTGGTCTCAATCTCCTACTCCTCGGCCTCTGTCTCCTCATCCGCAGAATGTCATATTTGTGGACGAGGACGGCGATACCCTGAACTGCCAGGACGGCCCTGCGACTCCGCAGAATGCCAGATGGGTGGACGAGGACGACGAGGATGCCGACACCGTCAAGTTCCAGGACGGCCCCGCTTCCCCCTGGACCGGCCCCTCTTCCTGCCGGAAGGTGCCGCGAGCGCTGCCGCAGGTACCAGGTATGTATAATCCCCCCCTCCCGAGCTTGCTAATTGCCCAGGCCGTCGCTTCTGCGCCTCCCGTCGTGACAGCACAGTCACCCCAGCCATCTTTCTCCTCCTGGAAGAAGATCGGTATGGCGGCTGCTGCCGGCGTCGCGGCCTTTGCTCTCGGCTTCGCTACTCGGTGGATGATGTCCTAGGCGGTCTTTCCCAGGTCCGCCACATCTCCATCGCAGCGTCTGTCTCTTAGGTTCCGGTTCTTTCCTTCGATCTTCCCGACCAGCTAACGCATCGGGCGTGCCGGCTTCGCGATTTTCTTGCTCTACCGGCCCAGACCGACTGGGTGTCGCTAGGCTTGAGGTATGTATCCCCTTTCTTTTCTGTGTTGCTAACCGTTCACAGGACCCTCTCATGGTCTACGCCTTGACGTGGCGAGAGGGCTTGATTCCTTGTGGCAAGTGCCCGAGGTGACCAAGTAGACCATTGACCTGCTGCAACTAAGTGGTTGTTTTCTTTTCACTGTGACATGACTTCGGTCAGCAACCTGTCCGCGTGTGAGACGGAGGCTTGGCTTTTATTTTAGCATAGCATATGATAATGTAGACAATGATATTCTTGTCTCTCGAAGTGTTACCGATACCAGTGCCTCTCACTTGTAAATGTTTATATGTTGCGTAAGTACATATCCGTGAACATGTCAACAAGCGGCTACATTGTACAGAGATACGGGTGTGACATGTGCTACAATAGATAAGCTCAACAGCTAGTACTTCCCTCACTCTGTTACCGCGGGCCCCTTGCATTGCATACATGGAGATCAAAGCACCCGAACCGGGACCCCCAGCGACATCAATGGTCCTTGTTGTGCATCGTACCCAGAATACACATCAGTGGTCTGCTCGTAGCTGCTCATGTAGTGCTACCACGTACTATTGTATATATCAGTGACCCCTTTAGACTCACATTAGGAGGTTGTACTGCATAGGCTCTTCCTGTAGGAACCTCCCCTTGGCATACTTGAGAATGTGTGACCCCTATTTAATCTGACGTCAGCCGCTTTGTCGATCTGCCGGGTTCCAGCTACCAGTCCTGTACGAGCAGGTGAACGTTTAGCATGAACGAACCGTCTGTTGCAGTTTGCCAAATCTGGGAATCTGTCTTGCAACATATAGCTTTCTCGCCGACATTCGACCATTCAACACAGCCCTGGTGCTCAACTACCTTGCTGATCAAATGGTCTATGTCTAATCGTCTGGCACTCCATACAATCTAATGCTTGGGCTCATTGTTGTCATCCATGATGTAGTCGATCGCCTCGTGCCCCGTCCTTCAGCCTGTCAATTCTTTTCGATCAGTCATAGATCATACGGTACTTCTGGCCCCTCCATCTCTCTTTGACAGTCTAACACGGTTGCCTCGGATGAGAAGCCACGAACCAGGAAACGTCCACAGGGTAGATTAGCGCGCAATTACCGCATAAGACGTGCTGCACGATAAGCTGCCTTAGCTACGATATTAAGCTTCATCCGGCAGCTGGTTCAATAACGTTCCTATGACCTGCCGCGACCCTGTGGAACCGCTAAAGCGCGAATCGAGCCAGTCAACGGCAAATAAATCGAGGTTTTGGAGAAACAAGGAATCGCCTCCGACGCTCCGTCCAGCCCGCCCGCCCGCAACGTCGACCCCACCACACGGTATCCCTGCAATACGCGATCCGTTCCTATCGGCACCCGGGGAGGCACAGAGTCATCATTGGCCAATTGCTCGGGAGCGCCTTGCTGAAAAGGGCAGTTGCCTGGCTTGATGTTGATCCTCATTCCTGTCTTGGCAAGCTCTCGAGCCCTTTCCATGGATCGGAGCTTCTCCTTTGCTGCACGCTGGGATCAGTTTGGGATGGGGAAATTGTACTCGATGTCCTTGCTACCTGCTACCGTACAGCCTGTTGGTGGCGGCCGGATCTCACGCACAATGAGGAGAAGGGGAGCACGAGGAGCTGCCTGTTCTGACGGTAGCACAGCGCCAGTCACGGCCGGGATTTACCAACTATAAAGGGCTTCGATGGTAGCGAGTGCTACTCTGCCTCACCCTCTCTTTCCTCCCCCGCTCTCTCTTGCAACTTATCCTTTCTTTCTCAACTCTCCCTGAGAAAGCAGAAAGATGAGGCACGCTCTCCTTCTCGCCGCCCTAGCGGGCCTGGCCCAATGCAAGGACATCGTCGTCGAGTCTCTGGCCTCCGTGCCGACGGGCTGGAAGAAGCTCCGTGACGCAGACCCTTCGCACCCATTGCACCTGCGCATCGCCCTCGATCAGCCCAATACGGCCCTCTTCGAGCAGACGCTGTACGATGTCTCCAACCCGGAGCATGTTCTCTACGGCAAGCACCTCAAGCGTGACGAGCTCGCCCAGCTCTTGGCGCCCAGGGCTGAGTCCACCTCGACCGTCCTGAGCTGGCTCCGCGAGAACATCGCCGAGTCCAAGATCGAGAATGAGGGCGACTGGATCAATCTGCTTGTCTCTGTTCGCGAAGCCGAGCATCTGCTGGATGCCAAGTTCGCCGTCTACGGCTATCTCGACACCGACGTCGAGAAGGTCCGCGCTCTCGAGTACTCGGTGCCCGAGAACGTCAGGGAGCACATCACGTTCATTGCGCCCATCATCCGCTTCGGTCAGCCCAAGGCGCAGCGCAGCGAGGTGTTTGAGGTTGTCGATGCCAAGACCTCCCCCTTGACTGCTGCCGTAATCCCGCCGCAGACCTTGAACGCCACGGCTTGCAACGCCACCATCACGCCCGAGTGTATTAGGGCTCTGTACAAGATCGGCAGCTACCAGGCCGATCCCTCCAAGAAGAGCCTGTTCGGCGTTTGCGGTTATCTTGAGGTGAGAGATGGTCTCCACTCCTTATTCCGCCAGAAATTGTTCTAACATGCTTCCCGCAGGAATACGCCAAGTACGACCAGCTCGAGCTCTTCGAGTCCGTCTACGCTCCCTACGCCAAGGACCAGAACTTCACCGTCACGCAGATCAACGGCGGCGGCAACGACCAGGCCGACAGCACCAACGACGACGTCGAGGCCAACCTCGACATCCAGTACGCCGCCGCCATATCCTACAAGACGCCCATCGTCTACTACAGCACCGGCGGCCGCGGCCCTCTCGTTCCGGACCTCGACCAGCCCGCGCCCCCAGGCGACAACGAGCCCTACCTCGACTTCCTGACCTACCTCCTCAAGCAGCCCGACTCGGCCCTGCCCCAGACCCTGACGACCTCGTACGGCGAGGACGAGCAGTCCGTGCCCCGCCCCTACGTCGAGAAGGTCTGCCAGATGTTCGGCCAGCTCGGCGCCCGCGGCGTGTCCGTCATCTTCTCCTCCGGCGACACGGGTCCCGGATCCGCCTGCCAGACCAACGACGGCAAGAACACGACGCGCTTCCTGCCCATCTTCCCGGGCGCCTGCCCCTACGTGACCTCCGTCGGCGCGACGCGCTACGTCCAGCCCGAGGCTGGCGTCTCCTTCTCCTCGGGCGGCTTCTCCGACGTCTTCCCCCGCCCCATCTACCAGACCGTCGCCGTACTAGGCTACCTGGCCCAGCTCGGCAGCCGCTGGAAGGGCCTGTACAACCCCAACGGCCGCGGCTTCCCCGACGTCGCGGCCCAGGGCGTGCGGTACCACGTCTACGACCACAACAAGGACATCCTCGTGTCCGGCACCAGCGCCAGCGCGCCCATGTTCGCCGCGCTGGTGAGCCTGCTCAACAACGCGCGGCTGGCCAAGGGCCTGCCGCCCATGGGCTTCCTGAACCCGTGGCTGTACACCGTCGGCTGGGCGGGTCTGACGGACATCGTCAACGGCGGGAGCAAGGGTTGCACGGGCACGGATATCTACTCTGGCCTGCCGGCGCCGTATGTGCCGTATGCTAGCTGGAATGCCACCAAGGGGTGGGATCCGGTCACTGGACTGGGCACTCCGCTGTTTGATAAGTTGCTCGATCTGAGCACGCCGGGGTGGTGGTTGCCTAAGATTGGCGGTCATTAAGTGGTTACCCGTATTCTTCTTTTTCTTAAGTAAAGAGACATAGGATACATATAAGAAGTTGGATAATAACAAAAATCCTTTCTTTCGAAGGAATTATGAATAAGCTGCCGTTTTTATGTGAAACTTGAACTGATCGATGATTGTTTGGCGTGCCCTAGCTGTCGAGGCTTCAGGGCGTCAACAGCATCCCATGGATACCCCTAACCCTGACTCGCGACAAAATGCTGTTATGGGGGTCTGAACTTTATTTGGACGACTGTCCTTTCATAACGGTGGACATGCGGTTCAACGGCAGCATTGATTAATGAATACCGAACCGGATTGGTCGTCCATCTGCAGAACACAGAAGAGTGTTGTTCTAAAGAAGTAGAAGATGAAAGACAAGGGCAGGTAAAGTTCCCTCTGACGCTCGCAACGCTCTAAAACAATGCAACCCAATAAAGAAACAATGATCCGCCTCGTCTCCTAGTGTCCCTCAAAACTTGTCATCGCCCAAGAGGTAATGCTCGGCCTCAGCCTCGGCCTCCTCTTCCTTCTTCTCAGCTCCCTCCGCCGTGTTCTCCTTCCCGTCAACCTCCATCTCGACCCCCTCCATAACCTCTCCCTGCTCGACATCGACCTTGGTCAAGCCCTCGCAAAGCCTCTCCTCCTCGGCAGGATCAATCCCGCTCGCGTATTCCATCTCATCATCATCATCATCCTCATCCCCCTCGTCCTCGTCCCCAGCACCGCCCAAATCACCCTCCAAAGCATGAAGCATATCCGCCGTCCCCCACCCCCTCCGCTGCAGCGCCTCGTCAAACTCATCCACAGCGACCGCCAGCGAGCGCGCCCACGACCCCTCCGGAGTCTCGTCGCGACCGGCCTTCTTGAACGCGATGCGGCGCGCGGCGCGAACCCCAAGCATCAGCTGGGCGAAGACGGAGGGCTCGAGTCCCGCGGCCCAGGCGGTGGCTCGCTGGGTCACCTCCAGGGCCTCGTAGACGGCCGTGATGGCGCTCGTGTCCAATGATTCTGGGACGTAGACCGCCTGCAGGGTGACGGTGGCTACGCCGAAGGCGCGGATGAGGAGGGGCGTGACCTCGACCCGGTCGAAGCGGGTGCTGTAGGCGCGGATGGCCTTCTGGATCTGCTTGTCGTACTGGCGGCGGCTGGTGACCTGGCTGCCTCCGTAGGGGTAGGTGAAGCCCGCTTTGGGCAGGGCGTGGATGAGGAGGAGTGAAGGCATCTTGTCTTAGAAAATTTTGATTGCTTGGGACGTGAGGTTGAGGACTTGAAAATTGAATGTTTTGGTTGCGTGATGATTGTTCTTGTCTGGATGGTGAGAGGCTTGTCTTTTGTATCCGGCGGGAGTTGGTTTCTGGGAAGGTAAGAAAAAAGGTATTGTTCAGTGACGGATGCTTTGAAGATTGTTTCAAAAGAGAGGAAAATGAAGCTCAATAAAGCCACGGTTTTTGTTGTCCTGACTTACCTTACGTCTCTCTAGGCTATGCTCTGAAGTGGCACAATTTTCATGGCTATAAACGGTCTAATGAGTAGGTGGTTTATTGTCAAGCACTTTTTTCCGCTGAAAAGTGGCTGGCAGACAGAAGAACGGTGTGACCTAAATCGATGCTCGACGTTGGGTGCCTTATAAAATTGCAGGAAATAGTTGAACGTAAGGTCAATTATCACCGTCAAGAATAATTAGAGTGTATTACATAGGTTGTTCCGGACCGGATACTGGTGTGGAACTTGTGTTGTGAGAGGGCCAAGGCGAGCAAGCTTGAGGTCGAGTGATTAACGCGTGACAGTGAGAGTCAAGGTGATATGTTGGTGAAATAGGTGTACAAAGACATTGGTCAAGGTGGAAACAAGGTGGACGCCAGGTGAATCAAGAGTAAGAGGTCAAAGAGTCAGTTGCTGAGATACATGTGGCCACAGCTCTGCCTAACAAAGGCTGGAAGCTACCTAGTATATAGATTGAATTAGAAGAAGTCCTAGCAACTCAGGCAGTTGGGTGATTCCAGCCTCGAGCTGTGATGGCTCAGTTGGTAGAAGTGTGGGTTTAGGCTTGTACCTACACTTCCAACCACTGAATCGCGGGTTCGAACCCTGCCATGCTATCTTATTAACGCATCGGCCGTCCCTCCGGGGATTTGGATATGGCATTGTAACTAGCATCTATACGACAATCATACCATCACGAGGGCGGGGGGAAAAACAAGCCACCTTTTTTTTTTTTTTTTGGCCCTCTTTACTGTTCGTCTCCATTTTGATTTCTATCCCTCTTGTCTCTTACGTGGTAGTATCACCACTGACCTTACTGTGGTATCTGTTGTTGTCTTAAGAGAGGTGGTAGTAGAAAATTTGTTGCATACTAGCTTCCAAGTCATGATTTGAACAGCACGTTAACTTTAACGCGGGCGAAGACCCTGTCATCGGCCTTCTTGAGCACTTCGTTTACCTTGGCAGCCTCGGGTTCGTCGTGGGGGTAATTATTAAGCTAGAGATTGAGGTTCTACTGATATGGCACCCTGCTCCAGGCTGGCAGAATCTATAACCCTTATCAAGCCGTCATTCGGATCCATCTGCCGTCCTTGTACGTGTTTCTGGATCACCTTTTAGACAGCGTTGTTGAGCTGGATGCTTATATCTATCAACAACATGCACCGACCGTGTGAGTAAAACAGGTGACAGAATCCATCTCAAAGCTAGAGGTTGTGTCTTCCCGTTCTCCGTTGATAACCTTGCGACCGGAAATGATCTTCCATAGACCATGGCCTGAGCTCAGCGTATTGGCGTCGATCAGTAGTAATACTCGCAGCTTGAGGAGCAGTATCGACCCTTGACTTAGCAGTTGGGGCTCAGAGCTGAAGGGCTGGACCTGGATGCCAGAGCAAATTGCGTGGCGCAACCATTGTGACCAACAAGCTCCATGTTTTCATTGCGACATCATTCAGATCGTTGGTTCATGTGTTGCTTTTCGATGTCCTACAATGGTTTCTTTCGGCGGAATAGAGGGTGTGTGTTTCGAGTTGGTGACCTTGGCCCTCTGACCGAGAGACAGCAATATATTGATTTCCAGCCGTAGAGTTGAAGCCTAGGCAAACTTCCCGTTAGCACATGTATGAAAGTAGCGTTTAGTGATCATGTACTCAAGCGTGTATTGCAACAGAACCAGCTACGCAAGCTTTACAAGTTGCTCTCTGGCTCTGGATCTCTGCCTGATACTGTTGGTCGTTACAACTAGGGGGACATTCCGAGTCTCTGGGCATAGTGGTGTCCAATGTGCATGTGTGGTCAGGCACTGTGCTTCATGAAGTCGGGTGAAGAGATGAAGTGAAAATAATGGAAGGCCAATAGCAGCTAGCTCGGGGTGGCCCATAAAGTGCTGTGGGCCTTCAATTAGTTGCAAGTATACGGTTATGTTACACCAACACTGGAAAACTCGCACCGACATGTAAGGTACAGTACATGGGAATGTCCTTCGTGTTCGGGCCAACAGCTGGCCGCGGGGGCCTAAGGTCGAACAATCCTTCAATTCTACAGCTGATACTGCCATTCGACACTACTTGTCTCATCACGACGGTTATTTCCCCATCATCGCTGTGCGAGCCTGCAGTCTGATTCCTTTCGACTTCAACAGCGAATCTTGGAAGCATTCGAAAATAACTACTTGACTATGTGGACTCGCATTGGCGAGGGCGTTGGAAGGGCCATGTCCTTGGCGGTCCCTGTATTGCAGAAGGCCTTGGGCAGTGGCCCTTCAACCGCACTTCCAGGCACTCTACAATCCATTGAGGGTCGGGATTTTTGGTGGCAGTCCTCTCAGTTTCTGCGACGTGTCGCGCCCCAACAGACCACTTCAATATCACCATGGTACAGCTGAGCCATCAGCCGAGACCCATTCATATGTACGTAAACTGAGACTCAAACAAGCTCATCTATCGCCATAGTCTCCAAAGCCTCCGTGCTGACGATCAACAGCGATGATGAAGTCCTCTTTTTCTCTACGGTCTTCTCGAGACACCTTCACGCCAAATGCGATTCTTCACGTCAGGATAGACTGCAGCTCGCATTGCGAAGAGAATGGTCACAAGCTGAGCGAGTCGACGGGCGCAGCCTATGCCATAGACTTCTGCCACATGAGGCACATCATGAGCCTTCGGGTGGCAAGAAAAAGAATGGAGATTGTTCACCCGAGAAGGGTTGGGCCTGGATCGAATGGATAGGATATGTCTGGCCAATATATACTAAGCTCCCGTAAGTTTTTGTACTGTCCTTGCCTTCATCATTCCTAGATCCTTGACTCTGTCTGCAAAGCTTGGATAGACGGAAGCTAACAGGATCAGGGCTGGTACAGCTTTCCATTTGACGCCAAGACAAGGAATGAGGAGGAAAACAGTAATTGTCCCGTAGGGCCGTGGACTAGTTACCCCTGGCCACGATGATTGAAGAAACATAACACGGCGAAGAAAGCGAAGAGGAGGTAATCATCTATATGTATTTCGACCAGGCAATTTCTTACGAAACAGCCTGAGAAGACCAAGGAATGAACTATAGTATGCGGTCCATTGTCTGTTAATATCTTGTACTGTGCTCTCTTGATGAGCCGATGCTTGTACCGGCTCGTGAAAAATGCAAGAACCATGGCTCGAAACTGCGTTTATAGAACTCAACGTACGGAGGACAGCGGTGTATCTTGTCGATATATTTGCGACAATTCAATGGTGCCTGGTACCATGAGCAGATGAACGGAACCGCTGTTATAGCCGGACTTTTTTCTAGAGACAGCAAGAGATGTTCAGCCCGGTGGATATTTGGTTCAGTAGTGTCAGATCGAGGCCACAGATCCTCACAGCCATTTCCCTTGACAAAACACAGTCGCCAATCTTCAGGAGGACGTAGGCAATAGCTGAAATTCGCAGATTACTCGTACACAGTGTCAATGAGTACCTTATACAAGGAGCGACAGTAGAAACAACACAAGGCGCCTCTTGCCAGTGGCAGCCACATCAGAGACGTCATTACATAGGTCAAATTATTGAGTCAAACTGTCACCTTCGGGTGTGATGGCTCAGCTGGTTGAAGTGCGGGTTTGGCTTGTACCTACACTTCCTACCACTGATATAGCGGGTTCGAATCCTGCCAATGCTATCTTATTAACGCGTGAGCCGTCCTTAAGTGGATTTGGATATGGCATTATAACTAGCATCATAGTCTATACGTCTGTCTATACGACCGACCGACACTCATACCATCACGAGGGACGGGGGATTAGAAACAAGTCATCTTTTTTTGTTTTTTTCTCTCTCTCTCTCCCTCTCTTCCAGTCTATTACAAGATTTTACTTACTAAACATTACATATCGTAACAGCCTTACGTTGAGTATCTTAATATTGAATCTCGTGCGAGCGTCTTGATTAAATGCGTCCAGTCAGTCACCGTCACCGTCACCGCTGCAGGTACCATTCTACTCGTCGTGAGTCACTGATTCAATAACTTCCCAACCTCAGATGCATAAGAAGCAGGCAAATACTCTTGTTCGTGTTGGTAATTATTTTATATCTGCTGCCATCGCCATTCAGCATCAAACCGCTGAGACACGATGACCGTGAATAAACACAGAGTAGGGACACTGGCGAAGCCTGGGGTGCCGTGCTAGTCCGAGAGTGATGTGGGCACCGCTTGGAACAAAAGACCTTAAATGTAAACCTGCCAGGCCAGGGCCAGCAGTCGTCCGAAAGTCATGATAGTTTGTACTGACTTCAGCTTCGACAGTAACTGTTTGCCTGGCGAGTGATGCGAGAAAGAGAGCAGGCCGTCCGACGAGGCGCATCATCTGAAAGCAATCGGTTGTCCTGAAGCTTAAAACTAACGATGATTAATGAACAGAACGGGAAAGCACATGCTAAATCCATCACCTTGTGACGTTGACACAGTCCACGTGACTGGCCATGGGGCACCTGTGTAGCTTAGCGGCATGCGGCGGCATTCTCCACGAAAGTCTCGAAGTCTTTGCATGTGAAGGACGGGCGGCTTCGGAAGTTGGGGAAATGTCCCAAAAGTTGCCGCTAGTCTGCAAACGGCAGTGCCTCGGTCCAAATCTGACATCACCTGGACGAAGTGGACGCCTCCCGCCGTTGCTCTGTACGCGGTGTGTGGACTGTGTGGTAAGCGGCGGCATTCGACTGAAAAGAGATGCATCCCCGCCATCAGCTGGAGCAAAAGGACCAAACTTCCGAGGTTCAACTCCATACTTTTCTACCCCGGATCTCACTTCCTTTATAAGCCGCTTTACTCCTGTATTCCTCGACTTCCTCTGCAAATTCCTTCCTTCTTTTACCATTCTGTATACCCAGCACATCCGCCACATCCACCTCCGTCCGTTTCTTCATACCGCCAAAATGGGTGCCGTCGACAGACTCTCACAAGTAGCCAGCCAGCTGACCGGCTCCTCGCAAGCCAGCAGCGCCAAGGCCAAGCTCCTCGAGAAACACCCCGACGACATCGTCGTGACAGCATGTCTCCGGACAGCCTTTGCAAAGGGTGGCAAGGGCGGCTTCAAGGACACCATGGCCGCAGATCTGATGGCCGGCGTCCTCAAGGGCCTGATCGACCGCTCCAAGATCGACCCTAGCCTGGTGGAGGATGTCTGCGTCGGAACAGTCCTTGCTCCCGGCGGCGGTGCCACAGAGATGCGCGCCGCTGCCCTGGTGGCCGGATTCCCCGACTCGACCGCTGTGCGGACGCTCAACAGGCAGTGCTCGTCTGGTCTGCAGGCCTGCGTCGATGTCGCCAACCAGATCAAGACCGGCATGATTCAGATTGGTGTCGGTGCTGGTGTCGAGAGCATGTCCACTCAGTACGGGTGAGTTACCGCGTCCTTCTCAAGGCCTCTTGATTTTTACATTATCAAATGCTGACATGTACATTCCCCTCCTCCCAGCCCCGGAGCCGTATCAGAGTTCTCCGAGCTCCTCGAATCCCATCCCGAAGCCGCAAACTGCAAAGTGCCCATGGGCGTCCTCTCCGAAAAGATGGCCAAGGACCGCAACATCTCGCGCGCCAGCCAAGACGCCTTCGCCGCCGCCTCGTACCAAAAGGCCGCCAAGGCCCAGGCCGCAGGCCTCTTCAAGGAGGAGATCCACCCCCTCAAGGTGAAGTGGGAGGACCCCAAGTCCGGCGAGACCAAGGAGATCGTCGTCGACAAGGACGAGGGCGTCCGCCCCGGCGTGACGGCCGAGTCCCTCGGCAAGATCAAGGCCAGCTTCGCCAAGGACGGCAGCATCCACGCCGGCAACGCCAGCCAGATCAGCGACGGCGCCGCCGCCGTGCTGCTGATGAAGCGGTCGACCGCCGAGAAGCTCGGCCAGCAGATCCTCGGCAAGTATGTCGCCGCCTCCATTGTCGGCGTCGCCCCGCTGCTCATGGGCATCGGCCCCTGGAAGGCCATCCCCAAG
This sequence comes from Coniochaeta sp. PMI_546, assembly GCA_021432605.1. Lineage (NCBI taxonomy): Eukaryota > Fungi > Ascomycota > Sordariomycetes > Coniochaetales > Coniochaetaceae > Coniochaeta > Coniochaeta sp. PMI_546. Next base: position 105,993 of record MU271155.1, on the reverse strand, counting down.
GTCTTTGAGCTCACCGGCATCACCAAGGACGACGTGGACATCTTTGAGATCAACGAGGCGTTTGCCAGCCAGTGCCTGTGGTGCGCCAACGAGCTGGGCATCCCGGCCGAGAAGATCAACCCCAAGGGTGGTGCTATCGCCTTCGGTCACCCGCTCGGCTGCACTGGTGCGAGGCAGGTGTCTACGCTTCTCTACGAGCTCAGGAGGAGAGGGGAGAAGATTGGTGTTACATCTATGTGCATTGGTACCGGTATGGGCATGGCCGCCGTCTGGGTAGCTGAGTAGATGCCGTTTTTTGGATAGGTGTAAAAAAAAAAATCTATTGTATGATTAAGAATACTAGTATGATATATGATCATTCTTGACATTTATTCTCTGCTTCTGATTTCCCAAGACAGTTGTATTCCTGTTCATAAAAGAAAGGAGGACCTTGCCGACGGATTGTACAGCCGCTTTAGGCTAAGATGTGACCTTCCCATGCCGATTCATCTCCAACTCAGAATAATCCTCACAACCTCCAAACTTCACATTATATCAACCTTATCTTCCACAACCCAAAAACAAACACCAAGTGCGAAATCACAAGGGGGTTAAGCAGCAGACATGGAACCCTCCAAGATACCCCTCCTCTTCCACGCCCTCCTCGAAACAGCAGCCGCCCTCTCCTTCACCCTCAGCCCCACCACCCAGCTGCCCGCAGCCAGCGAAGAAGCGCGCCTCATCCTCCGCAGCTACGGCGGCCTGCTGCTGTCGTCCGCCGTCCTCTGCGCCGGCTTCGTGGTCCGCCCGGGCTTCGACTCTGCCACCCGGCTCGTCGCGGGCTCCATGGCCGTCTACCATATCTTCCCTATTGGGAGAGCTTATGTGAGGTTAACCCGCGGACGGGCCAAGGAGGGTCGTGTCCTCGGGGGACCGGTTGTGCATCTGGCCGTGCATGTCGTGGCGGTCGTTGGGCTTGGGTTGAGCGCTGTGTATGGGCGGGATAGTATATGAAAATTGGCAAGAGGCAGGCGAATTCGAAGATCACGGTAGTTCAGCGTTGATCAGCAGGGAAGATCCTGTACATCTCCCAGTTTCTTTGCATTCTAGATATAGACTGAATGGTGATGATGATATATATTAGATAATATGATATATACACCTCCTCAGTTCCTAAACAGCCTCAATCCCTCCTCCGCAACACTAGCACCGCCCATCTCCTCATCACTCGCCTCCTCCTCCTCGCCCAGCTCCATCTTCTGCCCGAACAGCGTGCCAAAGAACCGGTCGATGGCGTCCTGCTCCCAGCTCCGCCGGTCCTCGGGCGCCATGAAGTTCTGCAGCTTCTCGTGCACCGTGAACCGCAGCTTGCGGCCCTTGCTCGCCTTGCGGTCGACCTGCTTGCGCGTCTTGGCCTCCTTCAGCGCCGCCCACCGGACGGTCACGCCCGCCCCGTCCGTGGTGCCCGAGGCGGAGTCCAGGGTGCGCTGGTCCACGAGCTCCTTGAGGAGGAGCTGGTAGAAGTCCGCGTCGTCGTAGATGTTGGGGTCTTCGGCGACTTTCTTGGTGGCCTGGATCGGGGCGCAGGAGCGCGGTGTGCGCGTGCGCTTGATGAGACGGTCGGAGCTGCCGAGGAGCTGGTCGTCGAGGATCGAGACGAGGGATTGGGTGGTTGCGGGACCAAGCTTGCGGGATGTGGTCATGGCGGTTGTGGTGCGGACTTTGGACGACCACTTGTCCAGGACTTTTCTCCTGTGCGCCAGAGCGAGCGCCTCCGTCTCCTCCATGCTATCCCAGATAGCCTGGCTCGTCGTGTCGGATTCAAACTCGCGCTTGCGCTTGTCACCGATCTTCGCCTTGGCTGTCTCGGGAAGCATGCTGCGCCGGAAACCATCGATGCTGTTGAGCAGCTTGATGGCAGCCTCCTCAGCGGCTTCGTAGGGCTTCTTGTGCTCGGATGCGGGCTCTTCGACGGTCTCGATCGAATTGGCAGCCACGAGCGCTTTCTGCAGCCGAATACGGATGTTAAGGAGGGCATCGAACGCCCGTCGCTGCTGGCGGACAGCTTGACCCTTTTCGGCGTCTGCTTTTGCTGCTTCTGAAATGGTGGCGACGATACTCTTTTGGCCCTCCGTCATGATTTTGCGGAGTTCCTCGCGCTGGGCATCCGCGTCCCCGTCTGCGCTGCCTTCGCTGTCATCTTCATCGTCATCGTCAGCCTCTTCTTCATCCTCTTCATCTTGATCCTCGTCGTCGTCCTCTACATCTTCGTCGTCCTCAGACCCATCCACACCATTCTCCATCTCCTCATCAGAGTCGGCGTCAAGACCGTGTGCGCCTTCGCCAGACTCATCGTCCTCCGACCCCTCATCCTCAGAAGACGTAAGAAAATCAGCGGCCTTCGGTCGGCTCGCCAAGCGTTCTTTGGTAGTCTTAGGTTTCGAGCTGCCGCGGAAGGTGAAGTCCTTGAACCGATCGACATCGCTTTGCGTCAGGGCATTGTCGCTCTCGATCTCTGCATCCTCGTCGTCTTGGTCGGCTTCGAGATCGGCTTCGTCAGGGTCGTCGAACTCTTCAGATCCTGATTCGTCGTCTTGAGCGTCTTCGTCGTCTTCCTCATCGTCTTCGTCGCTGGTCTCTTGCAGGGCTGCTCTGCTGACACGGGAGCCACGGTATTGAGCTCCTAGGGCGGGGGCGTCTTTTTGCCGGAGTTTGCTCTTGCTGTTCATTGTGTTAGGCTACGGCCAGGTTATAGATATGATAAGTGAGGGACGCACCCAACGGCGAGGTAGTGTTCCGTGCCGGCATTCTCATCCTCGCTCTCCTCGCTACCGCTGTCGCTGCCGCCATCGTTCTCAGAGATCTCGCCTTCCGGATCGTAGTCTGCGCTGCCTGTTAGCTGGTGTCGGCTTGACAGTCCCGAGTATAACAACATACCCTTGACCGGCTGCTCATCCAATTCGGCAAAAGCCTTGGCTCGAGTGTTACGTGGTGCCATGTCTGGGATTTGCTGGCCTAACAGAGAGATAGCTCAAGCAAAAGAGAGGCAGAGCGCCGAAAAGACCCCACTGGCAAAAATTGGGATGAGAAGTTGGGCTGGAAAAAATTGGCGGTGGCAGGCGGCAGTTTTTGAAGGGGACCCTGCATTCGATTCGTACAGTGCCTATAGTACACTATGAGCACTGTCCAGACACGGCTTCACGATAACTTCACATCTTGAAAAGCATCAGCAACGCCTGGAAAATGTGGTCCATCTGATTCTCGCTCGTGTCACAATATGAGTGTTCATCCGAGGACAAGATGAGACCAACCAGTCGATGTCTTCTCCAGGCGTCGAGGGTTTTCCGACATGAGAACCCTCTCGTAAGTTCTCACCGTCCTGTCATTATCACAAAACATCCATCACTTATATTGTCGCTAACACACGTGCCAGGGCCTCCCAAGAAGCGGCACCATCCCGCGCATGCAACGTGGTCTCCCCCAGAAACGAGCAATTAAAGATGTCCGAAAAGTCATCGCCGTCTCCTCGGCGAAGGGCGGAGTGGGCAAGAGCACCGTCGCCGGTGAGTTTCTCTCCACCTCCTCACTCTACCTCTGGTTAAGCCATGCTCACTCACCCTCTGTACAGCCAACCTCTCCCTCGCCTTCGCACGCCTAGGCTACCGCTCCGGCATTCTAGACGTCGACATCTTCGGTCCCAGCATACCAACCCTCTTCAACCTCTCCGAGGAGCCGCGTCTCTCCTCCAGTGAGTCTCATCCTCACCCCTTTCCCCCACGGCCACTATATCTCCACCCATCTAACACTGGCTAAAAAGACAACCAACTCCTCCCCCTCTCAAACTACGGCGTTAAGACAATGTCAATGGGCTACCTCCTCGGCCCCTCCGCCCCCGTCGTCTGGCGCGGCCCCATCCTAATGAAAGCCCTCCAACAGCTCCTGCACGAGGTCGACTGGGGCGGTCTCGACATCCTCGTCCTCGACCTCCCGCCAGGAACAGGCGACACCCAGCTCAGCGTCGCGCAGCAGATCGTTCTTGACGGTAAACCCTCCTCTTCCCCATCCTTTATCTGCTCCCCAAACCCTCTCTCCCTTTTCCTCAAAAACAGTTGGAAAAACTGACAGCGCAAAAAAAACAAAAAGGGTCAGTCATAGTCACCACCCCCCACACCCTCTCCCTGGCAGATGCCCATCGCGGCATAGCCATGTTCGACAAGGTCTCCGTCCCCGTCCTGGGGCTAGTGCAGAACATGTCCATCTTCACCTGCCCGTGCTGCCACACGCAGACGCACGTCTTCGGCACGGGCGAGAAGGTCAAGCAGCTCTGCGCCGACAGGGACATCGAGTTCCTGGCCGACGTGCCGCTGCACCCGCGCATCGCCGAAGACGCGCAGGACGGGAAGCCCACTGTCGTCGCCGAGGAGCCCGGGAGCGAGAGGGCCGAGGTGTTCATGGCGCTGGCAAGGCGGCTGGGGGAGAAGGTCGGGTTGTAAAGGATGCTGGAAAGGCTGAATTCAATTGTACGATTTCGTGTAAGATGAGACAGGTGTAAAAGATGTGTATCTACTGTATTATAATACCAGTCACACTCTGAACCACGATGATAACGGACACAAATGCTTGGAATGTTCAATCCCAAATTGAAGAACTACCTATCTATCTACTCAAAACAATGCCCTTCCTCCATTTTGTTCCCTTCCTAGCACGAACGTGCAAAAGGCACAGTGAGTCCTCCCTATCATACCAAAGCTCGGCATTTTATGCCAGCCAGCCTTCCCAACGAAATGAACACCCCCCTATTCAACCTCGCCAGTGGCAGCCGACACATTCTCGCCACCAAAACCCTCACCTCCCTCACCTCAATCACACCTCCTCCTCCCCCTAAACCCTCCACCAGAGCAGCAGAGCACCCCCCCACTAATGCCCCCCAACCATAGCCATCCCCTCAAAAACCAGATCCCTCAAATACTTCTGCCTCCGGTCCTCCGTAAGCGGCAATCCGCCAGCAAGCTTATAAAGCCTCCCCTCCCCACCCCTCTTCCAAACCCTATGCCCCATCCTAACCAAATCCTCCGCCATGTCCGCAACAGCCGCCACCTCGAGCACGCTCCCCTCCCCGCCGCCTCCCGCCCTCTGCCCCAGCGCCACGAGCCCCTGCGTCAGCGCGTCCGTCCAACTCGGCAGCTTGTCCCCGTCCCACCCCCTCGCGGCCGGGAAGAGCAGGTACACCGCCGCCCCGGTCGACCAGTCCGGCAGCCTGTCGCGGATGCGGTACAGCAGCTTGGCGTACTCGAACAGCTCCCCGTACCTCCGCTGGATCACCGCCGTGGGCGCCACGCGCTTGAGGAAGGTGCGGTTCGCCTCCGCCCAGTCCTCGGCCAGGATGAGGTATGCGAACTCCGCCGCCGGGTCGCGGAGCGCGGCGCGCGCGTGCAGGGCCTTGGCCTCCCAGATCCAGGCGGTGGGGATCTTGAAGGTCTGCGTGAGGGTCGAGAGCACTCTGTCCTTGTCCTTGTCGTCGATGAGGTGGGCGTTGCGGCCTAGCTGCTCGCGGATGACGGCCGTTCGCGCCGAGGGGTTGGATAGGTGGATGAGGACGAAGATTGCGGGAACCCACTCGCCCTTGGCGATGAGCTGGGCTGCGAAGGACTGCGTCATCTCGTCCAGCTTCTCCTCTGCGTTGTCTCCGAACGAGACGTTGCCGTTGGAGAAGAGGGCCCGGCTGAGCTGCCAGGTGAGGCTGTAGTCCCCATAGTCGACTCGTCGATCAGCGAACAGCTTCAGCAGGCCCCAGAGAGGGCTCTCGGGCTGGTCCTCCCGGTCCTGCTCGATGTCGCTCTTGAACGACTGCACTGCCTCGGCCACGGACTTGTGGCCACCGTGCCACAGCCGCAGTCCAAACGCCTGCATCCAGTTGAGGTTGAAGCGCTCCGAGATGATGAACGACTCGATCCGATTCTCGATGGGAACGCCCTTCGTGCCGTTGCAGATGCACGTATTGCCCGCAAGAATCTCGTAGATGGCCCGGATAGGCTCGGAGAACTCCGACAAGACGTTCGACTCCTGCCAGTTCTTCAGCTGCTCGCGGATGTCCTTCTTCGCACCCTCGTTGGCACCGACGGCGGCCACCAGCGTGGCAAGGCGGAAATCCTTAGCCGCCAGCAGATGTCGGCAGGCCTCGGACACCTGGTTCCCAGCGAGGCAGGCAATTGCCCTCTCTTCATGTGTCTTGGCTTCCGCGATGGAGAGGTCCGTGGACTGGTCGACGAGCTTTGCCCAGAACTCCGAGAGATCCGCCCCGTCGTTGTCAAACAGAACGCTGGCCAGCTCCCACACCTTGTCGTCTCCGCTCGCGAGCGACTTGATGGTGACAGGACCCTGGGAAACCACAGTTGGGACGCCATGAACCGACTTGATCTCGGTCAGATCCATCTGGATCTGCAGGTTGGGGACATTGGCAAGTTCCTCGCCCTCAACAGACTTGATGAGGGAGATCCGGCTTTGAGCAGCACTTCCGTCGTTGACCGTGACGACAGCAGTTCCCCGATGACCCCATTCCACGCGCGGCGCACTCCGGAAAGCAAGTTCGTTCTCGTCTTGTTCATGAGCAACTTTGTCACGTCGTTGATACGGCCACTAGATTGAAGAAAACACGTTAATTTCTGTTCTTCTGTCGTCTACTGATAATGCTCGAGACATCCAAGAGCTAACATAACGACAGGGAGGAAAGCTAGACACCAACCTTGACGAATCCCTTCCCCGCCATCCCCTGCACGGACTGTGTCGGGCCCTTGGACTGCTCAAAGAGCGACTTCATCAAGTCAATGCTCGTGGCAAAGCCAGCCGTATCAACAGCGCTCTGCTGCTTTGGCACCGGGCTTCCACGCTCCTCCATCTCCCACGCCGCACCCGATTCGTTGAGCGCTCGCAGTGTCGCTCGGTCCATCCTCCTCGGCGCTCTAACGCTCTGCTGCAATATCTGTGTCCAGTCATCCCCACCGGCAACCTGGATTTTCGTAGGAGCCGTCGACTTCTTGATAGCCCGCATCCGGGCCCTCATTATACCAGCCGGAACCTGCGGGTCGTTGCCCACCGAACGCGAAAGCTGATAATCCCCCCCCTCCTCCTCCTGCACCGACTCCCCCGCCGACGACGGAGCGCGGGCGAGCTCCCGACCCTCCTCGTACCCCCCCTCCATGCTTTCGTCGTCCCTAGGAGCGTCGAACTCCTCGCGGATCTCGGCCATCTCGGGTTCTGGGGAAGGGGGGCGCTGCAGCTGGTCAGAGTCGGCCATCTCGTCATCGTCCGAAAGGGCCGTACCATCATCAAAGGCGCCAGGAACAGCGCGCCTGCTGCGCTTGAACTCAAAAGTGTCATCCGGGTCGATGTCGGGAGAAGCGACATCTGCGTACGGGCTATCCCGAGGCTGGGCGTCCTTGTTGGCAGTAGCAGCGGCCGGAGGAGCAACCTCGGCCTCAGTCTCGTCCTCCTCCTCATCGTCTTCGTCGAGGCCATATGTGGTAAAATGCTCGACGGAGAAGGTCCATATGCCGTGCTCAGCGTCATAGTCCTCGAACGTCGTGTTCTCGATACGCTTGAGGCGCTCAATGTGCTTGGCAATGCGGCTTCCGGACTTGTCCTGGACGGGGGTTCGCTTGTCGCGGGCACGTGGCCACGACTGCTCGAGGGAGATGGTGGCCGGAACGTTCAGACCCTTGCCGACAGGAGGCTTCTTGGCCGCGACCGGATAGACTGTAGCCGAACGGGGCTCGAGAATGACGATATTGCCGTACAGCTCATCGAGGTCTATGTTGCTGAGATCAACAGGCACCTTGAAGCTGACGGAGCCCACGTTTTCGCGGCCGACAGCGAAGTTCTCCACCTTCTGTCGCTGCACGCGGTTCATGGCAAGGATCTCCTCCTTGGATGGAGACATCCAGTACTCCCCCGGTTCCTTGTCCCCGCCGTGCTGGCTGACGCGAACCGCGGGTGGAGCAGGCTCTTCTTCATGAACGATGGCTAGTTCCTTGCCCTTGACCTGCTCCATCTCGGGAGCATCGGAGTCAGGAGCGGGCTTGGCTCCGTTGGTCCCGTTGGTCTGGCGACTCGAAGGACGCATATAACCGAGGTCCCGGGCATCGCTGGACTCATCCGGGGTGTTCGTCCCGGACCCCTGGTTGCTGTTCTCGACGGCCGGGCTGGTGCTTGTGTCAAAGCTGACCCTCTTGGTCAATTTCCGAACACCGTTGGTGTCCTGGGGCTGGTTCTTGGTCGGGGAGGTGAACAAGTCACTCCGCATATCCTTGTTGATGATAAGCTTCTTGTGACCGCCGTTGAAGCGGGGTCCAGAGCTAGCGGAGAACGAGCCCGGCGCAAGAATGCTGTCCTCGACGTTGAAGCTGCGGCGCAAGCTGCTCGTAGAGATGCTCTTGCTCAAACCACGGTTGGTGCTGCCGATCAGAAGACTCTGGCCGAGACCTCCAGGCGTGCTAGAGACACTGGACACGCTCGAGGGAGTTCCATATGTGCTGTAGGAGAACCCGAAGCCGCGCTTCTGCGGAGTAACAAAGCGAGAGGCATTAGCTGGACTCAGTTTGTACATCGGCAAGATCGACCGGCTCTTGACCTTGTTTTTGTTGCCGTTGAGCGGGGTCGCCAGTGGTCCGGGGTTCTGCGGCTCGTTGCCGCCCAGACCGCTGAACAGAGACGCCGAGCCGTAAGCTGAGAGATCGTTGATGCTCGTCGACAGCGACTGGGGTGCTTGGCTATTCTGAGAGCCACCAAACATCGAACCGCCCAGACCGCCCTGCTGTTGTTGCTGCTGGGTCGAGCTACCGAACAAGCCTCCCGTTTGCTGGGTGTTCTGGCCACCGAAGAGCCCTCCACCACCACTCTGTCCCAGAGTTGATCCAAAGGGAGAGGGCTTCTGTTGTTGGTTCTGGCCCAGGCTGCCGAATAAACCGCCACCTGCAGCAGGTTGTTGTGTCTGTGTGTTGGAGCCCAACGAGCCAAACAAACCAGTACCTGTACTAGCGGGTTGCTGGGTGGCGTTTCCGAACAGACCTGTACCGGTGGTCGCTGGCTTGTTGCCGAACAGACCGCCAGACTGCGCCTGGTTGGTGTTTGTCGCGCCGCCGAAGGGGTTGGAGGTCGTGCTGGAGCCGAACAGGCCGCCGCCGGTGGCAGGCTGGGTGTTGGTGCTTCCGAACAAACCGGTACCAGCAGGTTTAGGTTGGTTGAACAAAGAGGTTCCCGCAGTCTGGTTCTGCTGACCAAACCCGCCTGTGTTGCCGAAGCCGGTGCCGGCGTTCTGTTGCTGGGTATTTCCGAACAGACCGCCGCCGGCCGCCGGCTGGGTGGTTGTAGAGCCAAATAATCCGGTGCCAGTGTTGGCGGTATTGGTGTTGGCACCGAATCCACTCGTGGTATTCGCAGCACCGAAGCCGCCCGTGGTGGCGCCGGTATTGCCGAAGCTGAAGCCGGCGGGCTTGGCCTGATTCGCCGTCTGACCGAATAGGCCGCCGCCAGTTGTCGTGTTGGTGGTAGATCCGAAACCTGTTCCAGTGTTAGCGGTGTTGCCGAACCCGGTTGTTCCACTGCTGCCAAACAGACCACTTGTCTGCGCTGGCTGAGCAGCAGTACTGCCGAATAGCCCGGTGCCCGCTGGCTTAGCCGCCCCGAACAGACCGCCGCCGCTCGAACCGAATCCACCAGTCGTGTTTGTTGCTGTCTGACCGAAGCCAGTAGCAGCAGGCTGGCTGGAGCCGAACAAGCCCGTGCCGGTATTCGTGGCGCCAAATCCCGTGCTGGGGGTAGTAGTGTTCGTGCCGAAACCTGTGCTGCCAAAGCCGGAGCTCACACCGAATGCGCCGGTTCCTGTGGCGTTTCCGTGACGACGACCTTGGTTGTAATCGGCCAGCCGCAGTTCCTCAGCAGACCATTTTTTGTAAGGTTCTTGGAACAGGATGTTCTGATACGAGTTACTCTGGGTCGGGTTGTTGGCCTCCTTCTCGGTGGTAGGAGTGAAGGGGACCTGGGCGGTGCCAGGTGGATCGCCGACAGCGCCGAGGCCCGGGTTGTTGGTGGCACCGAACGTGGTAGTACCAGTGCTCCCAAAACCGCCGGTAGAGGCGCCGGCGCCGCCGAAGAGTGAGTTACCGGCTGCGGGTGTAGTCGTCGCACCAAAGGTGGTAGCTGGTTTCGCCTGGCCGAACAAAGATGAGCCACCGCCGAAGGCGCTAGATGTGTTCGCGGTGTTGGTCTGGCCAAAGCCACCAAAGCCGCCCGTGGTTCCGGCTGTTGCTGGCGTGGACGAGCCGAATAGACCGCCGCCGGCTGTACTCGTTGTGGCGCCAAAGGCAGGTTTGGCTGCGCCGAATGCACTATTGGTCTGACCGAAGCCACCTGTAGATGCGCCAAATGAGCCGCCGCCGCTACCGAACAGACCACCGCCAGTGCTGGTGTTTGTAGCTCCAAATGTATTGTTGGTTGCTGCTGCTCCGAATCCTGTTGCTGCAGTTAGCCTTCTGACGTTCCGTCTCGCTGCACCGGGCTCAAGTAGCACGCCACGTTCTCTAGAGGGGCAGACATGATTGTGGACTTACCGGAACCAGTGTTGGTGGTGGAAGAACCGAAGCCGCCGAAGGCGCTCGGCTGAGTAGTGTTGTTTTGCTGGCCGAAGCCGCTGCCGAAACCACTGCCACCGAAAGACATGATGGCTATGCGATGATGGTGTAGACCCGGTTATCGTCTGTCCGAGATGCGAGGTAAAAGGTCGTGTCGCAGGGACGGAGGTGGTCGGATACGCGCCTCACGCGTCGAAATTTCCTCTGCTACCAACGATGTGTCCCGGTCGATCGTGGAGTAGACGCGAGGCAATCGTGGAAGTCTCGAGGTGCAGAGGGCGACGACGAGGGCAAATCGACGCGGCTGCGAGAAGGTTGTAAGAAACTAACGGCTCCAAATATTATTTTGAGGTCGGGCCATGTGAAAGAATGAGGAAGATTGATTATGGTGGAAATGGAAGAGGCCGTCACAATTACGTCGTGAAAAAAAGCGCGACGTTCTCAAGGCGCGATTTGCGAGGCCCAGAATGTGAAGGTCGATAGAAATAAGAGAGAACAAAGAAAGGCTGATGCAGAGGGAGAGAAGTCGTTCTGCTCTTTAGACCTTTTCACTTCCTCCAGCGGCACAAGGGAGGAAGTTGCGCGTTGATGGTTGAAGGTGTGTCGCTAGCAGAAGAATGTGGAAGCGAGCTGGCAAAATGGTAGCAAAGCTTCCAGGTTGGTCTGTGTAGCTGCGAGCCCAACCTTTCCAAGTACTGCTGGCTGCTGGTGGTAGTTTTATGCCTCAGGCCGGAGCTTCCACTTATTCCTCCAGGTCAGAGTCTCGCAGAGCTTCCGCCAATGGAATGACGCGCTCGGCGATTAATCGATCACGTGGAGCGACTGCCTAGCATCGGGCTGATCTACCTGACTGTGCACAGTGGAATGTCATTGGTGAAAGCTGCTGCATTACTAATTCCACAGTCTGCCTTGCCAGAATAAGCGAATGAGGACACCGAAACGAGTAGCGACACAGGCAAGAAGTGAGTCAAATTAATCAGATTGCTGTCTGTTGTTGTGAGTCCGCAGGCCACACTGAGATAAGGTAGACCTAAAGACTCGGTCTCTTGGTTACAACGTCACAAGTGACAAGAAAGAACACACGACACACACACAGGCTTGAATCTCTATTGTCCGACTCCCCAGTCATCTTTTCGGCTACATGACAATTCTGATCCGCAAGCACGTAACAGCCCGACCCCAAGGGCACGAGAGAAATGAAAAAGGTATAAACCCCCCGCAGTCTCTTGCTCCCTCTTTTGTCCCCTCAAGTCTCGTTTCTTTTGTACGCAAATGAACGCTTGTGTTCGAAATGTAGGTAAGGTAGTGGGAGGGGAATACGAGGAGAGGAAGACATCAATACAAACATCTGGTGTCAAGAACACCCGAGTCCAGAGAGATGAAAAAGCAACTTGTCCACCAAACCATGAAGAGCTATCCTCCAGAACCCCCCAAACGACAAATGCCCGGCACCACACACACCCAAGAAACATGTACCATGAAATGAGACAGCACCACCACTCCATCCCACCCGGCTTCACCCTATTTCCACCAGTCATCCCTCCAAACTCAAGGCTTAGCACTAGAACTGAATCAAGTCCCCCTGTCCACCCTGCTGCTGCTGCGTCTGCGCCCCAAACGGATTGCTCGAGCCCTGACCGCCGCCATATCCTCCCAAACCCATACCGGCCGGACCGGTAGCCGCCGGCATCTGCTGCTGATACGACACCTGCGGCATGCCCGTAAACTGCTGCCTGAGGAAAGGGTTGTTCCCCGTCTGCTCGGCATTCAGCCTGTTCAGGCCCGAACCGGCGCTGTTGACAAAAGTCCCGGGGGCCGTGTGTTGCGCCGGGATGCGTAGGTTGCCCGTGTTGCCGAACGTGTCCATGCCGTCTCCGCTGGAGAGCAGGGCATTCAGCCTCGCCTCGTGCTCGCTGACCGGTTTTTGCGGTTGCTGCTGCTGCTGCTGGGTGGCGGTGGGTTGTTGGGCGAAGGGTGAGGACGATTGGCCGAAGGAGGACTGGTTGAAGGACGGCTGCTGGTTGAATGTAGACAAGGTCTTCTGCTCCGGCAGGCTTCCGAGCGTCGGCATCGACGGCGCCTTGAATGCCTGCGGCCGAGCCTGCTGCTGAGCAAACGGGTTGTTCGAGCCGGTAGGCAGCGGCTTCATCGCTGATAGAGAGCTGTTCTGGCCGTTGTTGGTGGCCCAAGGATTGTTGCTGCCCGCCTGCACGACAGGTTCTTGTTGGATCGGAGACTGGATCTGCTGCTGGGCATACGGGTTATATCCCGTCGGCTGCGGTTGGAAAGATGGTTGCTGCAATGGTTGTTGCATCTGTTGCTGCCCGAACATGTCGAACCCCGTCGGCTGCTGGGCGAATCCGGTGGGCTGGGTGCTGAACCCGTTCGAGTAGCCGTTCTGGTACCCGGTAGGCTGCGTCTGGAAGCCCGTATACGCGGCCGCGGTGTAACCGGTCGGCTGCGGCTGCTGGTCGATAGGGTTGGCAAAGAAGTCCACAGCGCTGCCTTGCTGGTAACCCTGGTTGTAGCCAGTCGGCTGCGGCTGCTGCGCGGGTTCGTCGTCGAAGAGTGAGGTTGCGTTGCTGTCCTCCAATTCGCGACGACGTCGCTCCTCCTCCTCCTTGCTCAGCTTGATGGCCTTGGCGAGGTCATCGTCGTCGTCGTCGAAACCACCGGTCCGGCTCTCGCGTTTCCGACGGTCTTCCTCCTCCTGGTACTTGCTCGCCTCGATCGCTAGTTTGTATTCGGCATCCTCTTCATCTGTGTGTTGCGGTCGCATCTGTCGCGGTCGTCGTGGTTGGCTCGGCTCCGAATGTCGCGGTTCGTATTCTTCGAGCCCTGTGACGCGCGACTTCCAGGTTTTCCTGTCGCTGCGCTCGGCTCGGAGCCTCTCCTCGTCCAGCAGGAGGGATGTAAGCTCTTTGGAAGCAACACGAACTGTCCGGAGTCGTCAGCAAAAACATTCTCTGGTATGATGTGCATTGTGTCCAGTGAAACCTACCGTTTTGGCCGACATCCCGGCCATCTTCGTCGATGTACTGAAACTCGCGCAGGGTCTTGATGACGAACAGATTCTGCTTTGCCCATGTGACGACCAGCTCGGATCCCTCGTGCAAACAGTAGTCCAGGACCTTCAGCGCCTTCAAAACGTGTCGCCAGTTCTTGCCCTTGTCGTTGAGGCGTTTGTCGAGCATGTCCATAATCTCGTAGAATTCGGTCGAGCTGCCCGCAGGTCGGGATTAGCGCAAGGTCGCTCCGATGATTGCCGGCGACGATACGTACGAATTGTATGTGAGCTGAGCAATCTCGCTCATCTGAGTTCCAGTCGGCCCCCATGGGTCATTACTCGTCGCTATGGGACATTGTCAGCCATGCGATCAGCGGCAGGGCTTGGGTTCCAGTTGCGGCTGGCATGTTTGCGCCCAACGTACCTTCGCGCACTTTGACCTGGACACTAGAGTAGCCCTTGGTGACATTCTTGACGCTTCTGATGACCTTGGACATCTTCGCGGTCGGTTGTGTGTCGATGTGTCGGAAGGAGGTCGGGTTGCAGAGCAGCAGACAGCTCGTCGCAACGAATCTATCGATGCGAGCTGTGGGTAGTCCGGTTCAGGAGCCACCGATGACGAGTGCACGAGAGCGACTCGATTCTAGGGAGTAAGGCGCGCAGAAATGGTATAAAAATCGGAAGACAAGACAAAAGGCAAAGGCTACCGAGACCAAGGAGATAGGGAAGGAGATGCAGATTGACTTTGTCTATGCAGTGAGGTCAGTGAGCAGAAAAGAGGCTAATAAGGCCGACGACGACGTGTGATGTTGGAAGAGGGGCGGAGCTCTGGCGGCCGGCGGGACAGCAGACTGCAGTCGGTACAGAGCAGAGCATGGGCCAAGTCGGAAGGCTGGGATACGATACGATACGTCCTGCGCAGTGGATCTGGATGGCGAGAATTGATACCTATTGCTGGCTTACTCACTAAGTCACAAAACGACAGCTCAGACTGACTGAGCTGAGTGAATTTCAAGGGATAATTACTTCAAAAATAGACTCTACCAAGATCCGCGAGTGAAAGAGAAAAGCTACCTGTGGCATTAGGTACCTTTACCTACCTTAGTCGGAGTCGCAGAAAAACTTAACATGACGACTGCTCCTGCGCAACCATTAAGAAAGTTGGGCTAGGCTGTTTGGGGACATGTGCGACTTCTGCTTAGTAGACGGCCGGTGACGTAAGTCTCGGATACGCCGCAACCCGCAACCCCCGTGATTCCCAGGATTCCATGTGAAAGGTCGGGTATCATTATTACTACAGTAGCAGGTAGAATGCCGTACAAGATGCCTACCTCTAGGTACCTCTACAAAGGAGACGAAAGGTCAAAGGCTTTTGCGACAGTTAGCGGCAGGCAGGAGGCATTTCAAATATAATTCAGACATCTCAACAGTGAAGGTACCCTGTTTAAACGTCAGTGCTGTTATCCAAGTCATGGAAGTAAGGTAAGTATCAGGAAGAAGTCCGCGGTTCTCTCTCAACATCAACCGTTGTAGAATCCGGTGTTTTCAATCCTGTTCACGCGAAACTTTAGCAACTGCATTGTTCAAAGGGTATAGTCGGGTATCTCAAATGATTGCCTGAATTGCCCCATGACCACTGACAACTACGACTCGGCCCATGCCAAGCAAGCGAACCTGCTTCCAAACCAAAGACGGCAAACCTCTCGAGAGACCACGTTAGCTTCTATATGACAACATGTACCATAGGGGCGCGAAAACAGAGGGAACAAAACCGAGAGCCCATTCTCCATAACGCCATCGGACCTCATGCCGAAACTCTCCCTGTCAATCCCCATAAACCCCTTTCTCGTCAAAGGGCGACCAGTCCTATGGGGCGGCAACTCCAATGTCGTTAACAGATCGTGTACTCAGAGCCCTAGGCAAAAAAAATCGGCCAAGAAGCCAAGTTAGTCCTGTTCCTCAGTGGGTTGGTAGATATGTCTCGTGCGAGTAGGGTCTTTGCGCATAGCCTGTCCAGAGCCAGTAAAGCCAACTGCCAAGTTCCGTCAGTCAGAAAAATGTCCATATCAAGGAGTTTTAAACCCCACGTAAATAAGGGGGGAAAAGAATCAGAAATCAGACATACCTCTGCCACCAACCCCCTCGGGAGTCCTAAACATGCTATCCTTCTTGTGCTTCCCCAGCTTCCCGGCCGCCTTGGCGTTGAACTCCTGCCACTTGCTCTTGCCCTTCTCAAGCTCCTTCGTCGCCTTGATCTTCTTGAACTTCTTGACCGGCTTCTCCTCCCCCTCCTTCTTCTCCGTCGGATACACCGTCGCCGGCGCAGCCAGCACGACACCGTTACTGCTCGTCCCCGGAGTAGTAGGCGCCGCCGGAGCGGCAGCAGCAGCAGCAGCCGTCTCCTCGGCCTTCCTCTTCTGCCCCGCCGCCGCCGCACCGCCGACGGGCCGGATATCCCTCGCTCCGAGCGTCTCTATCGTGTCGTAGCTCTTGAACTTGACGGTGTAAATCGGTTTCGTGCTGCTGCCCGTCACGGCCGTGATGCGCGCCGGGTAGAACCCTTTGTCGCCCGACACCCACTTGGCCATGACCGTGTCGTTCACCTGGTAGTGTATTACCTGCTCCTTCTCTTCCTCTGGCGGTGCCGGCGCGGGAACAGTCTTCTTGAAGGCCGGGTGATTCTCGCGGGACCATTTCTCTTGTGGTGGCGGCGGCGGTGGTGTGGGTGATGCGGCTGCGGCTGCTGGTTTTGGCGCCGGTTTGGCCGCGGCTTGTGGTTGTTGCTGCTGCTGCTTCGGCTTGAGTTCAGCAAGAGACTCGTCTATCATCTGTATCATCTGGTCGAGCTCATCTTTTAGGGCCTGCAACTCGGCGTTACCCGGGTCGTCGTTGAGGGAGGCGGCGACGATTTCGAGCTTGGACAGATGAGTTAGCGGTGCTGTTGTGCGGGAGACTTATGGGTATGGGTTCGCGTACCTGCTCTTCATACTGCTTCCTCTCCTCTTCCAGCTGGGACGCCATGTTTGCTCGTTGGACTTTTAACAGTCGTCTGTAGTTCGGTCGACAGAGAATGAGTTAAGGCAGGTTGATGCTGCATCTCGATGTTCCAGGTTGCTTCGGGCGACTTTTGGCGGTGCTGAAAAGCGGGTCGCGTGTTCGTCAGAAAGGTACGTACCTTTGTATCATCGACGACTTTATTAGACTCTAGAGGTAGGTAACCTGATATCTATGGAAATCACTTCCTGTATGTTCAAGTTCACGGCTCACCTGATACTGATGGTCACTCTCAAGCCTCTAATTCAGAGTGTGCTATATTTCTCTAGCCGATACAGTCCTGGTGCAGAAACGTACAGGTCATAAACCCTTTGTGTACCCCTTGATTCTGTCGTGGTAAACCGAGAACTGACAGCAACTCATGCCCTCGAAACAACCCCAAGCATATCGTGCATACTGATGATCCATACAATGCATTGTAAAAGAAAAAAACACAGAGACTCCCTTTCCGTCCTCTATGGCAAAGAATTCCAGAACGCCCTCCCCCCTGTACCAACAAAAAGACAACGATAGGATATGAGAAGACCACCAGGTTCGCAGCAAGAAGATTCGTAAAGATCTCACCCTCGCAAGAGCACGCCCTCCTTCTTTTCTCCCACCACAACCTATATCTTCCCCTACCAGAGCACCCTCTCAAAAACGATAGCGAACCACACGTCCCGCGGGACATCAACCCCCTCCACATACATGCGCCCAGTATCCTAGTCCTGGCTCGCACTCAGATCCATATTCTTGTCCCACAGATTCCTCAGCACGGCAAGCATATTCGCATCCTCGCCCCCGTCCACCAGCGAACTACCACTCAGTCCCGTCGTCCCCTCCCCATCCACCACCACCGCCCCATCGCCGTTCATCACCCCATACCCCCCCCTCCTGCTCCCGGGCCTCCTCTCCCCCCGTCCCCCAATGAGTCCCAACCCGGCCACATCTCCCCTGTTATGACCTACGCCACCGCCCCCGCCCCCGCCCCCGCCCTCCCGATCCCTCAGGTTCTGCACCGGTCCGCTCCTGAGCTCGCTCCCCTGCCTCGAGTGCGCCGGCGTGCGGTTCTTGGGTATGCGCAGCTTCCTCTCCTGCCCGGGTATCTGCGCGAGCCGCGCCAGGGACCGCGCGATGGGGTTCTGGTACCGCCTGACGACGAGGTACTCCATCCCCGTCCGCTCGAGCAGGCGCGGGAGCGCCGTCTCCGGGCCCCGCCCGTACACCCCCTGGCTGGCGGCAGGGCTGGCCATGCCCGTCATCGACAGGGCCGGGTGGTGCGGCGGTATGCTGGGCTCGAGGCTGGAGCTCGCGCGCTGGAGGTTGATCTTCTGCTGGGTGCGGTTCATGACGTACGCGGCCGTTTTCTTGTCGGCTGCTGCTGCTGCGTCGTCGCCGTCGTCTGTGACCTTGCCGTTTTCTCGTCTTGGGGAGCGGGTCTCCTCCGCCTCGCTCCTCACTGCTAGGTTGTTCATGCTCTTTGGCCGTCGCACCTCCGGCGCCGTAGCCTCGAGTCGGCCATTTGCTGCCCGTGCGAGGGCGCCGGTGAAGGAATCTGGTCCTGTGCCTGAGCCGGACCCGGCGCTGCTGTTGGTTATGAACCGGGAGGTGAGTTCGGTCTTGTTGCCGCTGCTCCCCGGCCGTGTTCGCCCGAGGGGTGACGGCGGGAGGTCCGAGTCTGGTGAGTCTGCGCGAGAGGAGATGGGTTGTACGGAGGCGGTCTCGGTCGACATCATGGGCGGTGCGCCTTGCGCTGGTGTGCGCTCGAGGATTCGAGAGGTGAGGTATTGGTTGTGCTGCGAGGTTGAGGCCGGGCGGGGGCTGTCCTGCCCGGTTGTGCTTCGTGTACTTTGCGGACGAGGTGAAGGTGAAGGTGGTTCTTGCGGTTGGGGTGGTTGTTCGGATGCTGTAGGTGGTCGTGAGTTGCCCGCGCTAGATGCTGCGGATTGCTGGCCGCCGCTGACGACCGAGGTGCGCCGTGAGAGGAGCGGTGAGGCGGAAGTGCTAGCATCTACCCACTCGTCTTCCTGGTTATCCCCGTCGTCCTCGTCGTCGCCGAGGTTGAAGTGCACTTGGTTGGGGGCCTTGCCGTGCTTGTGATTGTGGAGGGCGGATGTGGAGCCGTGGCTCTTGAGGTTCGTAGATGACTTGCTCTTCTTGCCGATGATCTCGACTTTCGACCTGTTGCGCTTGAGGCTGGTGTGCGACGAGTTCTTCTTCAGTAGCAGGTTGGTCGCCGAGGCATCGCGCGAGAGGTTCAAGTCTGATGTTGCGCGTCGGTGGCCGCTGGCGTGGGACAACGGAGCGGGAGGAGGGAACGCAAAGGCGTGGTCCGGCGAGGGCGATGCTGGTCGTCTGGTCAGTTTGGCCGAAGATGTCGAACCGTGGCCCTTGTGTAGGCTCTTGCTAGAGGGGATTCGAGCATGGAGACGACCGCCGACATGGTGCGCTGCCTTCTTTTGGCGGTGATGGTGGCCACCATGCTGCCCTTTGTCGCTCACTTGCGAGTCGCTGTCGTGTTGGCTTAGGGGAGGGCGTTTTGATTGGTCGCCGTCTCCGTTCGCCATGGTGTGTTTCGTTTCTTTTTTTCCCTCTGCTTATTCCGGCAGCGCCTCTAGTCAACCAATTTTCCTCTCCCGCGCAGGAGGACGCGGGCTGGAGGCTTGATTCCCTGTCGTTCCAAGCCTTGCTGATTCCTTGACACCCCCGTAGCTGGCGCAAGTGGCTTGACGTTTCTCGCTCCTTCCGCACCAGGGAAAGGCCCGGACCGACAAGTGAACGGATATAAAGTGTCGGTGTACCCCGCGTCCGACGTGGCAGATGTATCTCGACGTGGATTGGACAGCAACAGAAGGCGTTATTGTCGTGGCAGTGAGTCGCTAATTCCTTGGTACAGTGGTCGCGGGTTGAGGTGGGGTGTGCATGCGCCTATGCGTCCATGCAGTGATATGGCAATGCCAACAAATGTGACGCGCAGGCCAGTGAGTCGTTGTGCGATGGTGATGTGTCACTTCAGTTTAAGATTAGAATGGCGTTCTGGCCTTTGTCCAGTAGCTGTCTCGGAGGAAGTAGAGGAGGTATCTTACGTTGCACCACAGTAGTACGCAGAGTTATTATTATGACGCAAGGGCCAACAGAGTCAATCAAATCACTAGGTTACCGGTGTTGAATAAGATGAAAAGTCAAGTAGGTGTAAAGTTTGTACGACAATCACTTTTGGGTCAAATCTGTTGAAGCTACAAAAGTAATAGAAACCGCAGACAATAAGGCAGGGGAGCTTTTTAGAATAAGAACGAGAAGTGAAAAGTAAGAACAGAAATTGGAAATGTCCTCCTTCACGAGCTTCTCTTGGACAAAGGAAAGACATGGACGGGACAAGTCGTCGGGAATTGGGACAGCGAGTGAACCTACACTATGGAATGTCTCGGCTCCAATTGGCACCTCCAATCCAGATCCTCCATGGCTCACCGCAACCGCAATTGCAGCGCAGGATTTCGAAACCATTTAATTGGCCAATCTTCTTCGATGGCTACGACTCATCAACACTTTTAACTTGATCCGCACTAGCGTACACACGCGGGCCATCGGAAGTAAGGTACCTACCCTGCTACGTACCATCGGAAAGTGCCATCGCTTTCGTCTAAATACGGCTTAACAAAAGCTACCTCACCTGCTTGGTACGCAGTACCTACTAACCTGGAAGGTGCCTATGTCCCTTTTGTAGATATATACCTACATCCATGCTATGCAGAATTGATCTCATCTTTCATTGTATCGTATAGACTAGCCTCTAAAGGTTTCTTCGGAATCGCACTCTAATGTTTCAAAACCCATCAACATGAGTGCCAATTCCCTTCTCCTTCGCATAGTGAATCAGCTTGATGCCAACCGCCAGATCCATCAGCCCCAGTCCAACGCTCTTGTAGATGACGTTTCCTCCCTGGAGCCAGCGCGCAAGATGGTCCTCCTTCTCGTTACGCTTCCCTAGGTCTCCTCGGCTTGAACTCCGCCGGTGGAAAGGCAGTGGCAGCTTTCCACTTCTCCGGCTTGAGGGAGACGGTGTCCTGCTCGACGGTCTACTCGACGATGGAGACCTCTTGCTCGAACCGTACACGCTCGACATGGCCGAACTGCTTGACCCGAGTTGGTCGGACCCCGGTGTGCTGAGGATGCTGCTGGTGTCGGATTCCTCATCGTCCGCCATAACTATCTTTTGGAGCATGACGAGCTCGCCGAGTCTGTGGGCAAAAAATATCATGTCAGTAGCAATTACAGAGACACACGTATCGAAGGAGTCAACGACCTACTCAACAAGCTGCTTAGGCTGCAACCCAGCCTCGATAATCTCGCCCGCCTCCTTGAGCGCACCATCAAGGGTGTCGACCACCACAACTCCCCCCTCGACGGCATGTTTATGGTAGTGAAAATGCCCCTCGTGCGTCCTAGTCGCCTGCTGCAGGAGCTCGACCGGCAGCTCCCGCATCTGCTGCGTATAGCTCCCGATAGCCACAATCAGCCGGCCCTTCCGCCACCCGTCGCGGCTCGTCAAGATGCTCCCGTCAAACAGCGGCTCCGTGCTCGGCGTGCAGCAGAAGATGACGTCCGCCGCCAGCACCTGCTGCTCCAACAGCCGCGGGTACTCCCCGTACCCCGGCGTGAGCACGTGGAACGTGGCGTCCTTCCAGCCCTCCCGCTCCTTGATCGCCGCCGGCGTGTTGTAGAACCTCTTGAGCACCAGCTTGCACCCGTCGCTGAACCTGCGGTTAATAATGTTCACCTTCTTTATGGTGCTGCCGCGCAGCATGAGCGCCAGGCGGATGTGCCAGTAGGCTTGTTGGCCCGACCCGAAGACGGTAAGTGTGTGGACCTTGTTGCGTCGGATGAGCAGGCAGGCTGACGCCAGCGCCGTGCGGAAGGCGGTCAGGGTGCTCGCGTGGAGGATGCCGACGGGGCTGCCGTCGGAGGTGAAGAGGGTTATCGCGCCGGTCGGTCGTATGCGCGGCCGCGGGTCTTCGGGGTCTTGGGCGGAGGAGGAGGAGAGGGTGATTACTGGCCGGTCTGTTAGCTAACTTGTGTAAGGTGCGGGGTTTATGTCGCGCAAGTACCTTTGACGGCGTGTCCGCCGGGGCTGGTTGACGGCATAAACAAGGTCGTGGTCCCCGTAATGCCCGAGTTGACGGAGACCCGCTCCGGTTGGTGAAGCAGGCCAGCTTCCGTGACGTTTGTGCCTGTGGAATACTCGTGCAACGTCCCTCTAAGCTCATTGCGGAATGACTCCAGCTCGTCCACCGTGAGGTTCTCCAGCAGCTCCCTTATCTGGTCGTCCGTTAGGACGTGCAGTCCTTGAGACATGTCTGTATAAGGCGGTTTGTTTCGCGATTCTACACGGTGCGGTGCTGCTCTATCTGTCGTGAAGGCTTGTCGGCAGAGAAATAATGGGTCGAGATAGAAGTTAAGCTTTGGCCGAGAAGAGATATGGAGTGAAGATGGAGTTGGCGCATTCGTCCAGAAATTCAACCGACGATCTACACACGCAACACACGTATTCCACTAAGCTTTCCTCTGTCTTTGCCAGTTCCGTAATCGCTCCCTCAAGCGATAAAGCGTGATGTGTCATGCCACACGTCTTCGGCCTTCTACGGCTTTCATCTTTAGCCGCCGCTTGGCCTTTCCTCCGCTTCCGCACCGCATTCTAATCATGGATAGATCAAGCAGCAACAGGAAGAAGATACAGTTGCCAAGACGGCCAAGAGATGCCTTCTTGAGGCATGCGTCAGTGTGGCCCCGCAGTCCAAGTCCGTATCGAGTGGAGTAGGTAGAAGGATTTATCTCGGCCATGGAGGGGTAATCCAAGGTGAGCAGTCAAGGTGAGTCTAAGGTGGAGACACATGCTCACCGTTCAACGAATGAGACCAGAGGTTCCCTCTCTGTAGTTAGTACTATGATAAGACACCACATTGAAAGAGAACCAACCGATATAATTGCCAAGTAGGTATATTCATAAAACAATGCAAGAGGTAGCCAATACTCCATAGAAGAGATCCAACGTCTCTTTCAGCCTCCCAGAGGTCCAGGATCCCGCCCCTTGCCCCAACGCCGCGCTGCCTCAAGTGTAATTTCACCTCGTAATCTTCATGCTCGCGTTGCCGCCCCGGAACACAAGTGTCGCATGTCGTCCCCTGACAACATCGTCCGCCGATCCACCGCCAGCGCCTTGTTTCCTAGTACCGAACCCCAGGTCCCTGATCCTTCCCGTGCCGATATCGAACAGGACCCCGTGCACGTCCAGCCCGCGCTCCTCGATCGCCTCCTGGATCGTGACATTGGCCATCAGCACCTCGATGCCCTTCTGCACATTCAGCTCCGCAATCCGAATCGCGCGGGCCTTGTCATCCTTGATCGCATCCAGCTCCTCATGGTTTGCATGCCGGATGGCCTTGAGTGGTGTAATCCACGTGTCGAGCACACCTCCGATCCGCTGGTTCGATAGAGCCGCCGCCGCGCCGCCGCAGCCGGAGTGGCCGCAGAGGACCACGTGCTTGACCTTTAGGTAGATGACTGCGAACTCTATAACCGCCGAGGTGTTGATGTCGGTCGGACTGATGATGTTGGCGATGTTGCGGTGGACGAAGACGTCGCCCGGTTGCATGCCCAGGATTGTGGTTTCAGGGCAGCGGGAGTCGGAGCAGCCGAGCCAGACTGTTTGAGCCGTGTAAGTATATTGCCCATTTGCAGCAGATCCTCGAATGTGGAGCGACCTACGGATCTTGGGTGATTGCCCGCTAGCCAACTTGGGGAAGAACTCGGGGTTCTGGTGTGACTTATACCCAGCCCACGCGTTGTTGGAGCTCAACGCATAGAGGAATGTGTCCTCTGTCCACTATGTTAGCGTTCCATAGTGGCAGTATTTTGCAGTGATATCTGGACTGTCTAACTTACGTTCGGCGGCCATTGTGAAGACGTAAGTCCGAGAGTCTGCTCTCTACAATCCGCCAGGTCTTCCACGAGCTAATTGACGCTTAATATAAAGATCCCGACTGAATCCAAGAGGGGATGACGGCAGGGGCGGGTAGTTAATAAGCTGATACCAGGTCAGATCGAGGTCGTGGGGGGATGCCTCGCAGCTATTCGCGGAGGTGTAAAGCGGGATTTTTTGTTGAGTCGCAGACAAAAAGCTCGGAAGTTGGGATGCACTTGCTATGTCGAGGTGCAACGACTCGGTATATCGAATCGTTCCACAAGGCAAGCCAGTCAGTCGGGTTTCCGAGTCTCAGCGAATTGAATGCCGGATCTGACGATTTCTCGTCGACGAGCTGGCTGTCGGAGAGATGCGGTAACCCACGGAGGAGGATTGTTACACGGCGTTTGGTTGAGCACTTTGTCAGGCGAGATTTTGACAGAGGAGGAGAGGAGAGCAGGCGGGGACCTCCGAGAAGAGTCGCACTGATGGGGTGATACGCCGTTTATGTGTGGAAGACGTCTGGAAGACGAGAGTTGAAACCTCAAACCCTCCCGTGGAATTCAGACACCCAGAGATCTACAGAAGACCAAAGCAGCGGCTGTTTCACAATCGTGACTTCCTCATCTGCGGGCTGAACGACTGGGAAAGCATGATTGACGAGTACTTGGTCAAGCCGTACCTAGATGCAGTTGCAGTTGCAGATGCGGTGTGCTTACAGCAAACATGACAGCCGTGAGACGCAAGACATCTATCCAACGCAAGTGCAGTCCATTTCACATCATCACATCACTAATCAGCTACATGCATGGTAAAGCCGGAGATTGGCTTTGCTTGACCCCGCAGGTTGAGGTTCAATATAACCTTGAAGTTACCCCGGACTTGTTGATGAAACCGACACTCACCACCTCCGTTCTCCTTCCTGGCCAAGCCTATAATCCCGGTCATGATAACCACACACGAAGCCAGTGGCTTGCGAATTTACCAGATAAGGAGGTGCAGATGAATCAGTCCCTGTTTTGTCATCTGATATCTCATCCGAACTAACTGCAAGCAACAGCATCTAAGTGTTCCTGGCCTGTCCCCCCATAACGCACCAAGCGCACCAAGCGCGCAGCTTTCTGCGCCATCTGCCCTCACCGCTGCTGGGGCTTGCTGGTTCAACCCTCCGTTGTTGCCAGTACGGACTGCCTTGAATGTGACCAAAGATATGGCGGTATATAGTACGCACAGAGACGTGAAGCATTTGCCTGTATTCTACTCTGAATAGGTACACAAGATGTCAGGATGTGTCTACTCTTTTACAGCAGTCGTCAAGGTTCAAGGTTGTCTCCCCGTAGGATGTGGAGACTTCAGGTTCCAATGAAGGCAAGCCCCGCCAAAAGATGCCAAAAATAAGCGCTGCGAGACCCTTAACACAACCTCATACAAATCACATGCATTCTTGTTCACGTAGCTTACCCGCGTCCAATCCCGCGGAGAATTTGAAACTTCAACAGCAATGCAGATTCGAGATAGGTATGTACATCGGCAACGTAACCTTCGCCTAATAGAATTAAACCAATTCAATGGATGTCCCTACGGCTGCCAATACCCTAGGCACACTAGGAGCAGTATGTCGAACCCTCCTTAAGCCATTTGTGAATCTGCTCTCCATACTTACACCCCCCTGCAATAACTAGGTCTGCTGGTCTACTCAGGTCAGTCTCATCTGGTCTGCTTACGAGCGATCCTGTTAACTGGTCAACGGAGCAGCTCATCCCCCAGATCGTCCTTAACTACATTCGCCACCATGCCACAGGACTTCAACCTTCGATGATGATGCTCTGGGCCTGGGCCGGCGTGCCCTTGGGCGTATATAACATCGTCTCAGATTTTAACATTGCTCTCCGTATTCAGCCTCAGATCCTGACTGTCTTGAGCCTGGTTACTTGGGCCCAATGCTATTACTACCAACGAGTGGGTTTGCACTTTCCCCGTCATGCGCCAAATATAGCTGATGTATCTCTAAGGGCTGGACGGTCGCGCGTTCTTTCGTCGCAGTCATCCCCGTCGCAACCCTCATGGCCGGGAGCCAAGCTTCCCTCATCGTCGGCCTCCGCATCCTTAAGGAGCGACATGTCGAGTGGCCTATGACCGTCATGGCCATTCTCTCGGCCCTTCTGTTGGCCGCCGGTGTACTGCGCCATTACTGGGATATATGGATCCATCGTACCGTGCGCGGTGTCTCATTCATATTCGTGGGCATTGACGCTGCGGGGGACGTCTTCTCCCTAGCATCTATATTGTTTCAACCCACATTGGACATCCTTGGCATCGTCATCTATGCCACTGAGTTCGTCCTCTGGTGCGGGATCTTTCTCTGCGGCGGCTACTACAATCTGCTCCCGTGGATCCAGAAGCGGCTTGCAGAGGAGTCGCACAACACCACGGAAGATGAGCCGACTCCAGGCCATGATGATCATGCAATCGCGACCATAACGCTTCACGATCTCCCTTCATCTACGTCCGTTTTCCGCACCGCTTCTAACAGTTCAAATGTGATAAGGCCTAGGACCGTCATTACCCTCTAGAGAAGCAGTGCCAGCTGTGTGTCAGGCGCCGGCGGTGGCCTGAGGGACTTTGTAAATCTACTACAGCAGGGTTCACCGTAATGTACGGTACAACATCCTTTTGACATTCTGAGACGTAAGGAACAGCACACGGACGGAACGGTAAATAATGGCCGACGCCTTACTGCTTCGCCTACATGGACGCTCGAGACTTGGAGCGAGAAAGGCCAAGTCTCGTCTCCATTGGTTCTAATTCGATTAGTATGGGCTATAGATACAGTCCCGGCAGAATTGGAGACACTTTGTCGTCGACATCCCAAAACGGTCGGCTAGTAAATATGCACGCTGATAGGTACCCAAGTCCTCATGCTTGCATTAAAACTGTACTGTGTGCGGCGTTTGTACATGGCTACCTAGAGCCTTGGGGTCGCGATACATATCTTTGACTGAGCATGTTTATAGTGATTAGTTATGTCCTCGCCTAACTAACCGTCTGAAGACTTCAGTGATGGTCCGGCAGATTCGATTCTGGCCCAATTGTCTAAATCTGCTCATCTCGCTAATAGCATTGATCGTCGGCACCCTATAAACCAAGTGAAATGAACGTTGCCACTCCCAAGGGCATTGTGCGTAAGTTCTACGAGGACGCTATTGGAGATCTCATGAAAGGTCATCGCGCTCCGCTGCGCTCCGGTGGCAACGAGCTGTCGAACTCGACTCCATATGGACGAGAGAATATTCGCCTGATCGTGGATCACACATTCCCACGTTCAGTCGTTTTCAGAAGTCATGACGTATATGTAGTCACTACTAAACAGAGTCATAGAAAATTGGCAGATAGAGACCGGTCGAACGAGACGAGACATTGGGGAAACCCAGCGTGGTATCACGTTCATAAGAAAAGCATGTCATTACACTCGCGAGAAAGCCGGGGGCTGATGCTTCTCATCTGCTCCTAGCTGAAAGTTCTCTGTACCATACAGTAACGGTTGGAAGGCTTAGGCCACCTTTCCATGTCTTCCTCAGTTGACCATGAACCCATGATAGCATACCTACCGCATGAGACGGAGGTAATTCTGGGATACCCGGCACACATGGAAAAAGGGATTATATCCGTTTACTACTCATCAACGAGGCAAC
This sequence comes from Coniochaeta sp. PMI_546, assembly GCA_021432605.1. NCBI lineage: Eukaryota > Fungi > Ascomycota > Sordariomycetes > Coniochaetales > Coniochaetaceae > Coniochaeta > Coniochaeta sp. PMI_546. The sequence continues at coordinate 78,699 of MU271155.1, read as the reverse complement.
GCCTTCCTCAACTGAGGCAGATATAAGATCTTATTTCGTCCCCTGTCGCGGCGAAACTCTCCATACGGATGCCTTGTGGTCACCAGCTGCATTCAAAACAGCATCCTATTACAAGTCGGTGACCGTTGCAAACAATGGTTCTCGTAGCGTGTCTTACGCTACAGGTTGATACGCACCAAGGCTCACTGTACTGCGTGCCATAAATCGAGATGTTTGGCATAAAAGAGCTTGAAAGGATGGCAGACCTGAGGTGGACATGAGCTCGACGACGGTTTATTTTGGAGCTCACGAGTTGCTTAAGTTGTATGAACTACCTAGGTAGACAAGGTAGGCTTAGCTACTAAAAGTGGTGAGCTTTGCGATTATTTCCTAGTTCAACTCACTATGCCGAGATAGGCAGCAAGCTGGACAACGGACAAGCTTGGCGATTATTTTGGATGGATGGCTGAATATCTGCAATCAAGATAACGTGTACATTCGCACATAAGAGGATGTCCGCTCTGGCAACCGAACGACTTGTTTCTGCGTCAAATTCCAGACACTGAAGAAAAATCCCCCCTCCAGGGTTCAGCTTCGTGATGTCGTTTAACTACTCTTCCGTGCGATTGCCGTTCAACTCCATCCGCCTCCTCACACTCTATCCGTCCACAAGTGCTGATGGTTCGCGCCCAACCTGCAGCCTCGAGGCTTTCGACCTCGACGAGGCCCCGCCGTTCACAGCTCTTTCGTACGCTTGGGGCGATGCGTCCAGGAGAAAGGTTGTCCAAGTCAACGGCAAAGAGCTGTCTATCACATCGGCCCTGGACTCAGCCCTTCGGCATCTGCGGCTCCCGAACCAAGGGCGCAAGCTCTGGATCGACCAGATCTGCATCAATCAAGCAGACGAGGACGAGAAGGCCTCCCAGGTTCTGCTCATGCGACAGATCTACTCTCAGGCAGAGACTACTATCGCATGGCTAGGCGAAGAACGTGACGGATCACACAAAGCTATTCGTCTTATCCAAGACGCAGGCCGAGAAGCATTGAGTATCGGTCTGCGGGACGTCCCAAGGGACGACTATGCCAGTCTGCGATGGCACATTACGGCGGCTTTCAGCAACCTGAGCAACCGTGAACTGGAAGTTGCAGCGGGAGATCCTCTCGGAAAGAAGAAGATTGATCTCTGTAGGCTGATAGACTCCAAGTACAGCAAGCAGTGGGACGAGACCCTTGACCAACTATATCGCTTATTCTCGCGTCCGTACTTCCGGCGAGGTTGGATCAAGCAGGAAGTTGTGATACCCAAGACACTGATCTTCCAGTGTGGCCTCCAGACAGTCGGAGGCGATGAGTTCGTCTCTTTTGTCCGACTCGACTCGTTCATCCAGGTGGCCAAGCGACAGAGGTGGACAGCTATACTTAGGGCAATGCAGCGGCAGGACAAGGACGCTACCAACCGTATGGATGCCTCCAGCGTGATGGCTAGGGCGGAGCGGCTGAACGCTACGGTTGCCAAAGCCCAGATCATCAACAGCGAGCGGTTCAACAACAGATTCGGCCTAGGCCAGACGGTCGGCATCCGGAGCCGCTTCCATATGGGAGGACATCTGCAGGAAGAGATGACTCTGGCGTTCATGATCAAGACATTCGTGTCGGACCTCGAGTTCACGGACCCCAGGGATCGCGTCTTCGGCCTGCTCGGCATGGCTTCTGATACTGATGCTCTCGAGATCCAAGTTGACTATGCCATTACCTGGGAAGAGGTCTACGCCAATGCCGTGAAGCGGATGATCCAAAACGGGAATATCGATATATTATGCGACGTCTGCTCTCCTTCTTCGAGCAGCCGGCTGCCGTCCTGGGTTCCCAATCTGAATGCTGCCAAGGTAGGTTTCATCAGAGAGTATACATACATGTCAGGCAAACCCTTCTGTGCCGGAGGGAAGTTCTTGGCCCATCACAGAGTCAGTGACGAGGACCAGTTCTCCTCCCCCGGCACACTCCTTTTGCGCGGCGTTGTCGTGGACACCATTCTTTCAACCGGGCCGCGATGGAACCCTGATTCATCCGGGTCCTATTTCAGCAACAACCTGCGATCCTTCAAGGACGTAATCTTCAAACTCTACGAGTTCTCCAAGCTGTCGAAGAACGAATACAGTCGCAATCTTCCAGCCAACCATCCAGTCCTGGCGATCGCCCACCGCCGGGACGACGACGCAGGGTTGCGGACCGCAATAATGGACCACGAATCGATAGACTCGTCGGGTCGTCGGAGGAGGGCGACGCGAGAGCGCATGTACGCCGCCGTCGAGAACCTGGCACGGGGAACACCGGGGGTTCACGGCAAGGAGCTGCAGGATTTCCTGAACCATGCGCAGATACTGCAGCACTATGCGCCGTTCTTTGGCCAGAGAGGGTTCATCGGACTCTGCTCGCCCAAGGTGAAGCAAGGTGATGTGGTTTGTGTGATGTACGGTGCCAATGTGCCGCTCGTTCTTAGACCAGCGGGTCCCCTGCGAGGACCTTATCGACTTGTAGGAGAGGCATACTGCGATACCATCATGGATGGAGAGGCTTTGAGGATCGGCTTGGCGGAGAAGACTTTCCAACTTGTCTAGAAGTAGCCGCGAGTAGGAAAGCTTGCACGCTGGGGACGCTGACGTTGCTACCCTTGCAGTGTGCAGGTTAATGACACGGCGATATGCACTCTATCACGGAGAAATGGTTGGACAAAGAGCCATCGGATTGGATTGTCTGCTCTGCGGGTGGAAGCAAGCAAATGATATTGACCCTATGAGGTTTTGGTATTCCATACGCCGTAAGAGCAACGCCTTGTCCGACCCTTTTCCCAATGCATCATTACAACCACAAGAGAACTTAAACCTTAAGGGCAGTCTCCTGGGCCTTCTTGCGCTTGGCAATGCGCGTCGTGGCCTTGCTACCCATGATGCCACCACCCCACCTCTTGCGGGCATCCTCGTTCTTCTCAAGGTATCCCTCCTTGATGGCGGAGATGAGCTTGGAAAGCTCGTTCTTGTCCTCGGAGCGGACCTCGGTCAGGGCGAGGACAGCAGCGGTCTGGCAACAAGTTAGTCAAAGTGCAATATTCGTCTGTAGGCAGTAGATGGACCGACCTTCTTGTGGACCACGGTTCCGAGACGGGCCTTGCCCTTGATGATGGCGTAGGGGACACCCATCTTGCGGCAGAGGGCGGGGAGGAAGATGACGAGCTCGATGGGGTCGACATCGTTGGGAATGAGGACGAGGGAAGCCTTCTTGTTCTCAATCAGGCCGACAACGTGGTTGAGACCGTACTTGACGACGTAGGGCTTCTTGCTGACATCCTCCTTCTTCTTGCCCTCCTTGATGGCGGTGGCCTCCTTGAGGAGACGCTCCTTCTTCTCGGTCTTGGTCTCAGGGCGGTACTTGTTGAGGAGCTTGAGGGTCTGGGCAGCGGTGTTCTTGTCGAGGACGTGCTGGAACTGGGCGATCGCAGGAGGAACCTTCAGGCGCATGTGAAGGATCTTCTTCTGGCGCTGAAGACGGACATACTCGGGCCACTTGACGAAGCGCGACAGGTTGCGCTTGGGCTGGATGTCCTGGCCGATACCGAAGTTGCGTGGCCGCTTCTCGATCAGAGGGTTCTTCGCGCGTTGTTAGCATATCGAGAGTTATCAGGCGGGCTGATCAGAGATTTACTAACCTTGGGGGCCTTCTTGCCAGCCTTGGACTGGGGGAAGGGGGCCGGCGCGGCCTTCTTTCCGGACTTGGGCTATCATTGAGAAAAGAAGACAATCAGCAAATGTGTTCCATCTGGTGATCTTCTTCAAACTCTAAAGAGCATGCAATGGCGGGTCGGACATTTCTGCCCTCCCCAAACCAGCATTAAGGCTCAAGCCAAATCATCACCTGCTGCCGTTGCTGGCAGACAAGCGGAAAAGCGATGCTCGGAAGCACGCATAGAATATCTAGAGCTCGCAAGGAGCATCTAGTATCTGAAAGCCAAATGTTCAAGTACTTACCGCCATTGTGATCGAGTGCTGTGGTGGTCGGTCGGTTAGTAAAAAAGTTGACGGGCGACCGAAATGTTGGCGGAGACAAAAGACCAGAAGAACAAAAGTGTGTGGAGGCCGAATATTCTTCTTAGGGTTGAAAATTCCTGGAAGAACTTCGGGACGGGGACAATTCGATGGGTCCGTGCTGGCTTGGCGGTTCTACATGCACCCCTAGGGTGGGTCATTTTCCTCGCCTCCGTCTCATGCATGCTTGACTCACTTGAAGGACATTCAAGCTCTACAATCGCCGCAAACTTGGAGAATCGTAGCAATAAGGCTAGATACTGAAACCATCACAGTCAAATATACGCCTGGATTAGCGCATTGGGTATTGGAGGAAATACCGGAGAGCAGGATCCCAGTGTCAACCTCACCCTCACCTCGACCCCAACGATGGCCCCCACACTATGCGCCGCCTGTAAAACAGAGCGTGCTCTCATAAGGCGACCAAAGAATCACCAGCGCCTCTGCAAGTCATGCTTCATATCTGTCTTCGAAGATGAAGTACACCACACCATCACATCTTCCAAGCTGTTCTTCCCTGGCGAAAAGGTCGCCATAGGGGCTTCCGGCGGCAAGGACTCGACAGTGCTCGCATCAGTGCTGAAATCCCTAAACGAGCGCCATAAGTATGGTCTCGACCTGGTTCTCCTCAGCATAGACGAGGGAATAAAGGGCTACCGGGACGATTCGCTCGAGACAGTCAAGCGAAACGCAACACAATACGATATGCCGCTGAAGATCGTCGGCTACGACGAACTGTATGGGTGGACTATGGACCAGGTCGTCGAGGCCATTGGCAAGAAGGGCAACTGCACTTACTGCGGAGTCTTCCGCCGTCAAGCGCTGGACCGCGGCGCAAAGATGTTGGGTATCAAGCACGTCGTGACAGGCCACAATGCAGACGACGTGGCAGAGACGGTCATGATGAATCTATTGCGAGGTGATCTGGCACGGTTATCGCGGAGTACGAGTATCGTGACGGGTGATTCTACCTCGGACGTGAAGCGGAGCAAGCCGCTCAAGTACGCGTACGAGAAAGAGATTGTGCTCTATGCGCACCACAAGAAGCTGGACTACTTTAGCACCGAGTGCATATACAGCCCCGAGGCTTTCAGGGGAAGTGCGAGGGGTTTGATTAAGAATCTGGAAAGGGTGCGGCCGACTGCCATTCTGGATATAGTGAGAAGTGGGGAGGATATGGCTCGACTAGTCCCTGTCAACACAGCCAAGTCTTGCGCCTGTAAGGGCGAAACCACTCCGACTGTCGTTCTCACAGAAGAGGACGGTGTCGGCGGATGTGGCTCGGCCAATGGTCGCAGCTCCGGAGGTGAGATGGCGGACATGGAACGGCAGCTGAGGCAGAATGAGGCGGCTGAGGGGTTGGAGGTCGACATTCCAGCAAAGCAACCACCGAGGATACCAAAGTCAAAGGCACCTGCTATAACGCTTCCTGTCAGAACCAACGGCACCGCGGCCAAGGTCCTAGGCAAGCAAACGCTGGGGACATGCGAGCGCTGTGGGTACATGTCCAGCCAGGCGATATGTCAGGCTTGCATGCTCTTAGAGGGACTCAACAAGAATAGGCCGCAGATCCAGATTTGATGAATATTTGGATTGCGTATCTGTCCCACAAACACTTTCCAGCCCACCAATCTCCTTCACGTAATGTTGTATGTACAAGTGTCCCATTGCCAGCCAATGTATCCTATGCCATCCTCCTTTCTGTCTAGATGGCACACGCGTGTTAGTAGTCCATATCGTATTGGGCAAAAGCAGGCAAAGCGAGCAACATACCTTCCAAGCATTACTGAGCTCGAAGCCATCTGGTGCTATTGGACTGTCTGTTTGTCCTCGCAACATGCCCGTGAGTCTCCGGTCGCGCTCCATCACTGTGTGCGAAGGTCATGTCAGCAATACTGAACCATAGCTTCCGGAACAACTGCGTGACTCCATACTTTGCCTGTCCCACTGGTCAATTGACCGTCTTGCGCGCTTTCCGCCGTTCTGCATGTGCTTAATCTTCGAGAGACCAGCACCGGTCACGCCAAACATCTTCGAGAGCGTCAGTACTTGTAGACATGTCGGATGGAGCTTGGAATCGAGCTCACGGCAATGATGATTCCATACGGAATGAGGGTCTCGAAGGGGACTGGCATCGTGGCGGCGTTGGTCTGCATACACTTGAGTTAGCTAGAAGGCGATGTAATACTGAGCGCACATTGACTCACCCAAGCTCCAAGGTGGGATGCTCCGAAATCGTGTGCTGTTGGCGGCGGAGAAGGAGTGGTCGAGCTTGAGGTGAGGTTCAATTGAAGCTCGCATCACCAATTGGATCAGTTCGGCAACAAGGCTTGATGACTAAGGTCGGGAAGGCTTCTGGGGCTTCAAAGTGGATACGTCCTTGCATGAGGCAGCTAAACCCGAAAAGGCATCCGTGCACCAACAGCTCCCGCCGCGGCTCACGCTCCGTGACTTGGACGTCGACGTGGAGGTAACTTCAACCTTCATCAACGTTGCGCTCCGAATACCAGGCCAAATCACTGTTGAACACGATCCTTACGTGTCAAAGCACTGTCTCATCGATATAATCACGCGAAATCGACGGTCCACCATCAGCTTGCGACAACAAGTGCGCGTTCCGCCCTCCACAGCATCCGCGGCCTCCAGAGTGCTTGTCTCTGGAGCATAAATAGTCAGAAAATAATCACTTATTGACTACATTGGCACGGGACGCGCCGCTGCTCGACCTCGGCTCATTCGCAGACAGAGGCATGCCGCCTCTTCACGAAGCGCACTTTCCATCTCCGACGCGAGCGGCGCCATAGTGGCATCACAACGAACTGTGGTCACGCCACTATCGACTTCGCTTCCCAAACCTGGCATCTACGCCCACATCATGGACGCCCAAAGTATGGAGGAGGAGCTACAGCAGAGCGTCATGGTATCCGAGGGCGATGTAGAAGCTGACGAAGAAATGCAAGACGCGGACCAGGCTGTCGGAAACGACGAGGCCGATATACCCATAACAGCTGCAGAAGAGGAGGAACTGTCGGGTGGTGAAGAGGCAGAAGCTCAGTCTGAGAGTCAAGAAGAGAACGGCGAGGAGGAATCGGAAGGTGGAGAAGATGCGGAGGGCGAGTCGGAAGACGAAGACCAGGACGAAGATGCAGATAACGAAGACTTCGAAGAGGAGGCTGACGAGAACGACGAAGATGAGCTAGATACCCAGACACCGGCAGCGCGAAGAAGCAGGAGACGTGGCCAATCCCGCACCGAGGAAGGGGAGGAGGATGAGGAAGATGAAGATGAGGGAGTTGGCGCGGTCAAAATCAAGCCCGGAGAAACCGATGATGAGAGTGCTGATAGCGGAAGCGATCGTTCCGGGGGCCAGAGTGACGAGGATGAAGAATCAGAAAGCGAAGAAGAATGGGAAGGCGTGGAACCTGGGAAAGATAATGACGATGATGAGTCGGATGCTGCAGATAACGACCTCTGCATGTTCTGCAAACAAGATGAGCAGCACGATCCAGCGGATGAGTTTGAAGCGTACCTGGCCTGCGCGAACTGTGGCGAAAACTGTACGTTGCCGGAGTTTGCTTTACGCTTCTTTGTGGACCCCTGCTTACAAGATGTAGCTCACCAGCAATGTGCGCGGGATAATGATGCGTTGAAGAGCCAGGACGGTACGTTAGTCGATGATATGCGTGGGTTGGACTCTGTTGCTAATGAATCGATAGACGTGGAGAATTGGAAATGCCCAGACTGCGCATCGGCCGACCACGACGAGCAACCGTCGCAAGAGGATGGAGAAGACGAACAAGAAGTAAATGGTGCAGAGGACATCTCACCATCTTCCAGTCGGCGGGCAACCGCACCAAAAGTCGCCAGGGATTTATTTCCGGCGCAGAAAGCCACAAAACCGGATGCGCATTCCATGTTTAACCACCTAGTTCTAGACGAAGACCCCATGGACGGTTCTCGCATTCTCCGCAAGAGGAAGGCCTCGTCAGCTGAGGCCGAGGAGACCGTCATGGCGCTACGTAAGCGGCGCAAGAACACAGCAGACGAGCAGAGCAACGAGGGCACCAATGCTGCCAGCGAGCCTTCTCGGCCACAGTCATCACGATCCCTGCGCCTTAAGATACCCCAGCAGCATGGCGCTTCAATTGTGAAGAAGACACGGACGACTTTGCTGGTCAAGCTCAAGGTCAGGCCGACCAAGCTGCAAGCGATTCTGTCAAAGAAGCCCAAGAGGCGGAAGAAGCAGTCGAGGAGAGGGAGTGGAAGAAACGCAAGACGAGGCACTGCGACCAGCGCAGATCCGCTACCCGCCTTGACCGCCCCTTTTATATCCACTAGCTTTTCACAACCTTTCTACTCTTTTTATGATAAGGAGACGGACGAGCTGAAAGGAAAGCCATATGGTGGCATTCTCACCGAGGCCGAGGCGGACACCTCGAAAACTCTACCTACAAACGACGACCGGCGGCGCTTCGACGAAGCGAAGCAACGAGCGGAGGAGGCATGGCGAGAGCGACTCCTGGCCATGCAGGCAGAAACGGAGGTGCCAATCCGGAAGCAGAGGAAAGTGTCCGGTCCGGCCAGCCAGATCGAATGCATCGAGTTTGGCGGGTGGGAGATTGACACCTGGTACGCTGCGCCGTACCCAGAGGAGTACAGCCGCAACCGCGTTCTCTACATCTGCGAGTTCTGCCTGAAGTACATGAACTCAGACTACGTTGCGTGGCGGCACAAGTTGAAGTGCCCAGCTAAGCATCCGCCCGGCGACGAAATTTATCGCCATAATTCCGTCTCCGTCTTCGAGGTCGATGGTCGCAAAAACCCAGTGTACTGCCAGAACCTGTGCCTGCTTGCGAAGCTCTTCCTCGGGTCGAAGACCCTTTACTACGACGTTGAGCCGTTCCTCTTTTACGTCCTCTGCGAGTATGACGAATGGGGGTATCACTTCGTCGGATACTTCTCCAAGGAGAAGCGCCAGAGCAGCCAGAACAATGTGTCGTGCATTCTTACCCTGCCAATACACCAACGCAAGGGCTACGGCAACCTGCTTATCGACTTCTCCTACCTCCTCACGCGAGTCGAGCAGAAGACCGGCTCGCCCGAAAAGCCTCTTTCAGACATGGGCCTTGTGTCGTATCGCAACTACTGGCGGCTGATCATGTGCCGCTACCTCCTGCAACACATACCGGCAGACAAGTCGCAGAAACGTGGTCTCAGCATCAAGCAGATCTCAGACGATACAGGCATGACCGCCGACGATGTTGTGTCGGCACTAGAAGGTCTGCGATGTCTAGTGCGCGATCCGCAAACAGGACTGTATGCTTTCCGCGTCGATTTGGAATACTGCCGCGAATACGTGAGCAAGTGGGAGGCCAAGAATTACGTGCAGCTCAAACCGAGTGCGTTGACGTGGACTCCGTATATTATGGGTCGGAGCTACCCTTCGAATTTTGAGCTTGGCCCTGCCATCAACGCCATTGCCCCACGGGAAGGAGAGGAAGATGAGGCAAAGTTGGACGTCGTCCCCGAGGTCGTCACCAATGGCGACGTAGACGAAGAGGCCCCTACCAATGGCGTGCATCAAGACGAAGATGCCGCCGCTGAAGGCATGGTTCTTGAATCCACTGAACCAGACGAGACTAGCGCCGAGCAAGCCGTCGACGAAGCGGAGCCCCAACCTGTCGAGGGCGGCCAACCCAACGGCATCTCCCACCCCAACGGCTCCTCGGCAGCCAGCCACCACGACCACACCTCCGCAGACCCCGACAATTCCGACTGGATATCAGCTTACGCCACCATTCCTCCTACCCGCTTCGAAGTCTTCCCACCCATCACCGCAACCCGACACATCAACCGCGCCCGCAGCACGGCCGCCCGGACTCCAGCGGTACGCATAGCGAGCGCGCGGCGCCCAGGGGTTCGTCGGCGCTCAAGTGGCGTCCGACGATCCACCGCCGCGAAACCGCGAAGCAGCACGAAGCGCAAGTCAGGCGGCACCGGACGCGGACCGGGCCGCTGGCCCAAGGGCACCAAGAAGAGCGACTACGGTAACGCTGATAGTGGACCCGGACTGCCGCCCGGCTGGCTGGAGAGGAAGCTCGCTGCCGAGGCACAGGGGGTCACGCTCAATACACCTACGCCCGAGAAGGGGAAGGCCAAGGCCAAGGCGAAGAAGGGTGCGAAGAAGGGCAAGGATGGGGATACGGTGCATGTCTCGCCCAGTGCGAAGGGAAGCTCGAGGAGTAACTCGGGTAGTAACCAGGAGAATGGGCTGGTCGAGGACATTGAGATGGAGGATGCGGATGGGGAGGATGATGATGAGTGATGGGATGTGTAGTATACTTTGTAATCTAGTAGTGGGTTTTACACTGTCTCGGAAAGGACGGGGCGACTAGGGTCTATGTTAGAGGGGAGTTGATGGGCGCACAGCTAGCCTTTATGGAATCACTTTATGGATTGCACGGTTGGGAATGATGTTTGATCAACCCTGGTATTCTCTACCTATGCCTCATGTTGTGCTGCCCTTCGAAGCACATTTATGACTCGCCGGCCATATTGTGCCACGTCACTAGGCGACGTGAGGACAGAAAGCTGCGCTGGCGATGTTGGTCCTCGAATTTCCAGTTGCTCGAGGTCTGAGTAGTATGCTGACCATTTCCTGATCCTAGAACAGCTGAGCATACAGCAAGGCGGCCAAGAGTACCGCAATCATGAACATGGCTCCCTAGGTCACGTGCGAGTCATCGACGAGGGGCACAACTTCCTCTACCACAACTTCCTCTGGCCCTTCGCCAAAGTCACTCAACTTCTGAAATGACTCGTCGAGACGATGTCTCTTCCTGAGCATGGGGTCGACGGCGCTGAGGGATGTCTCTGTCCTCAGGCGAGTGTGCACCATTGGCATCACGATGTTATTCGTGTTGCCGACCACACGGAGACCGTCGCCGACCTCCATCATTGTCACCGGCATGGGTAAGGAGACGTAAGCACCTGTATGCGGCCAGTAGGCCGCGAAATCCGGGAATCCGAGATGTTTGTCAAAGTCTGCGGTGTTGATGGGTCCGAGGTTGGCTTCGATCACGCCACCGGGGATGCCGACGTAGAAGTTGGGAGAGATGTCGCTGGATTTGGCCAGAGAAGTGACGTGTACGGAACCACGGGACCGCAGATAGTCAGGGACGGACTGTGACAACATGAACAGTGCGTTCGGGCGGTAGTAGACTTCTCGGGAGAGCTCGTGCCAGCGACACCGCAGACCTCGCAGATGGTCGCAACAAGCCCGGCCAAGAGTCTTGTCGATGGGTGGCTTGATGAAACGCTGTTCGACAGCTCGGAACGGGTACTCGCTGCCGCATGTCAGACCGGAGGTGTGGTAATATGTCTTTGGCCAGCGGAAGTCGAAGATCTTAAACATCGCCCCCAGCATGTCTCCGCCGATGAAGCGATCAGCGCCGTATGTCATCAGGCTGCCCAACTCGCAAGCAGGCTGGACGTTGTCTTGGTAGACGACGTCAAAGGGCGAAGGTGTACGGATATCCTGCAGTCTATGAAGTGTTAGAGCTTTCTTGGAAAGGGAACAAGCGTGGAGGCTTACCGAACAGTTCCGTCCCTCCACGAGCTGAGAAGGAGGGGTGTCGGGCCAGTCATACCAGGATATCGTCGAACTGGCTGCAGTGAGTTGGTCAACATCGAACCCGCTTTCAGATCGAACAGCATTGCTACCCGGGCGTTCTTGGCCGCCGCCTCTACAGTCCAGCCCCAGGGTGTGATGCTCAGATATTTGAGGGGTTCGTTCAAGCCACGAAACGCAAGAGCAAGTAGATCTCTTCCGCCCATCCACTTGGCGTTGTAGACTTGCTGTGTAGTGTTCGCTGGAACATCATACACTTCGACAGGGGGAATAGCTGTTGTGTTGCTATCTTGTGGCAGGTGATAGGTAGAGACACCGAGGTTGGTACAGGCAGCCACAAGACCCTGGTTGTTGTCGTTGAGGATATCAACAGACATGATTCTGGTCTGGGCTGGTTGCTCGCCGCCTGCTCCGTCCTGGATGAGCCCACTGGCGTGACACGGATCAAAATTTGCCAGCTGCTGGCCAAAGAGGTGATTTGGCTGCGCGGACAGGAGCGACAAATCACCGTTTTCACGGCCAACCAGGATGGCAGGGCCCTTGAGATGCGGAAGATTGACAATGTCCATGGTTTTCACATCGTCAACGCCTGCTCGAAGACCATACCGACCTCCGGTGAGCTTCAAGAAGGTGGTGGTGGCGTTTGGCTGCGCTTGCGTGCCTCCTCTCTGGCGATAGCGCGCGACAATGTCCTCACCAGCTCCCCATGCGACAATCTCTCGGCGCGAATCAAGATCGTAATCAGCATCAATTACAGGCTGGAATGGTAACCCTCTTCCTTGGCCTGGTTGAGCTGGAAACATGCCTGTGCAACGGATAGACCGACGGTCCCAACATCTTGACTGATATGTCAGGGACTCTGAGAGATCTTTCCAGTTGCGATTGCCAGACTTTGGCGGGATGCTGGTGAAGGTGAACTTGGATCGAACGAAGTCCTGCCAGGCCGAAGAACTATCAACGCAACGCTGGAGTTTCTTCGACGCCCCGGCCAGAGAGCTCATATCCCGGGCAGTCTCAAGGTGCTGCACTATTTTGAGCAGGATCTCGTCGGGAAGACGTTCCAGAGCCGGCGGCTCTGTTGGGCCTGCCATGGTGAGAAGGCAAGGAGATGAGTGAGATATCTGGTAGTCATGAAATTCTGTGGTAAGTTGCTGAGTACGGGATAAAGAGTTCGAACAACTGACAGACTAGACGTCCAAAGAGTTCATATCTGAAATATGTGGTGCTGACCTGTACAAAGAAGTTAGACAGCCGTTGGTTCTGAGCAAAGATGACTCCCAAGCTGATGACTCGAGCGTAAACCCCTACGGAGTATGTAGTGCATGATTGACTCACCTCTAGACGGCGACCTGTTTGAGATAACCTCTTCCACGGATCTCAGTACTGAGTTGTGATATTCTTAGAATGCGAATCACAATTCTGGAAGGGTTGAAAGAAATGGTGATGGTGAGGCGACTGTTCTAAATCGCAGGTAGTTTTTGTGGTTGTGTGGCTGCAAAAGTCCTAGCGAGATAAAATAATCGTGTTTGGGCCCCAAAAGCAAGATCACCTTGCTCTGACTGTCGACAGATCAGCCGCGAAAAATCGCGGCTGCATTGTCGAGCTTTTGAACGAGGTGATTGCGCCGTGAGAGTCTTTGCATTGAATTGTGACGCGTGTAAGTCGCACCTCAAAAAAAGGAAGAAGAAGAAAAAAACTCTGTGGCCATGTCATTCTCGATTGACGTCGACGGCATGACCCCGGTCTTGGCGGCTGTTGTCGTCATCCTTCTTACCTACCACTTCATCCTCCACCCTTCTTTGATCTCTCCACTGGCCAAGATCCCCAATGCTCACTGGTCGGTCCCCTATTCCCGTCTATGGGCTTTGTCAATCCGATTCAACAATCGGGAGAACCGGACGCTCAGGGCGGCGCACAAACGCCTGGGCCCGGTCGTACGCGTCGCTCCGAATGAGCTGAGTATCAATGATGTCGACGGCGTCCGGACCGTGTACCACGGCGGCTTCGATAAGCCTTCCTGGTATGCTGTCTTTGACAACTATGGGTGATTATCCCGCATCAACCTCGAGCTGTAGGGATACGGAGCTAATCAGGGACACAGCGTTCCCTGCATGTTCTCAACCCGTCCGGCAAGGGAGCACTCGCTCAGGAAACGGATGATCTCACATGTCTACTCCAAATCCTACATTCACTCCTCCCGTGCAGCTGCTTCGCAAGCCCACAGCATCCTCTTCGACCGCCTCCTCCCCATCATCCAAGCATCCACCGCGGACGCCGTCGAACCCCCCGGGCTAGACGTGCACTCCACCTTCCTCGCCACGACCATGGACTTCATCTCAGCCTACGTCTTCGGCCTCGCCAACGGCACCAACTTCCTCCAGAAGGCAGCGTTTCGCGAGCACTGGCTCGAGCTGTACAAGTCGCGCAACAACTACGGCTTCTACGACCAGGAGCTCCCTCTGCTAACCAGCATCTGCCGGGCAGTAGGCATCCCCTTTTGTCCGTGGTTCGTGGACTACGCCAATGCCGAGCTGGGAGACTGGTGCAGGAGTCTCTGCTCTTCGATCCTGCCTAAAGTCCCCTGGTCACAGCTAACCCCAGCCAACCAGCCAGTTGTCGCATCCGCACTTCTCGACGGCTTGTCTAAGGAAGCCGCCCACGGTCGAGCCTCACCACTGTTCCCGACTGCTCTTAAGCACAAGGACCTATCGGTGGCATCCGAGCTGTTCGACCACGTCCTAGCAGGCCAAGAGACCGCCGGCGTGACGCTAACCTACCTCACCTGGCGTCTATCCCAGTCTCTGTCTCTTCAGACTGAACTGCGCGAGGAGCTACTTACCCTCACCCCGAACCTCAAACTCAACTCCTCCGGCCCACCCTCCCTACCGGATCCAAAAGGTCTGGACGCCCTGCCTCTGCTCCACGCAGTCCTGATGGAGACACTGCGTCTCCATGCTCCCATTCCCGGTCCGCAGCCGAGAGAGACGCCCGCCAAAGGATGCAGCCTGGCAGGCTACGCAGTCCCGGGCGGTGTACGAGTTGCAGCTATGGCGTACGCATTGCACCGGGATGAGCGCGTCTTTCCGTCTCCCGAGGAGTGGGACCATACCCGCTGGCTTCCGGGCCAAGCGACCGAGGAGGAGAGGAAGGAGCGGAACAGGGCTTTCTGGGCGTTCTCGAGTGGTGGGAGGATGTGTGTTGGGAGCAACTTTGCCATGCATGGTGAGCGATTCCTTTCTTACGGTCAAGAAGAAAGAGGAGAGGACGAGAGATGTGCTAACGGTAGGACAGAGATGAAACTTATCGTTGCGGCTGTATACTCGAACTACACGAGTCATGTGGTTAGTGATGACGGGCTTGCTGAGCAGACTGACGGGTATACGAGCCGGCCGGCGAAGGAGAGGTTGTTCTTGAGGTTCGAACGGGTTGAGTGATTGAAGGAGGAAGAGAGGATCAGTAAATCGTGTCAAGCCTCGGATGAGGAAGGAACAGGCGCGATACCAGTCGGAACGTCTGCAAATATGGAAGAGGAGGCCATTGTGCCGCTGCGCTTGCTCTGAAGGGGCGTGGACATACCTGCGTCGGTGGGGCTGCCATTAGGCAGCACTGTTATGGCCATCTTGAGGGATTGACGATATCTGCTTAGGAGGCGGGTTGCGACTCCGGGATGAGGAGACGCGCGTCCCTGCTAATTTGTGGTGAACATGTTGTCGCTTGACCTCTGAGGTATGTGAGGTGTGGTCCGTCGGCTGTTGTCTTGATTTGTGGTAAGAAAGAGTCTCTTCTGCAGATCAGACGGTTGTGGTTGCCTCTCGTCTTGCTCCGTGTGAGATCCTTGAATAAGGTACCCTATGACACTGCTCCAACAACGAACATAAGGTAACATTCGCCTCACCATTCACTGGTGGTACCAGAGTGCATTACTACGCAAATGCCGAATCTACTCCTAACGCAAACCGTATGTATACGTCGTACTTACACGCAGGGGCCACTCTTCGGCATGCACGACACACAATATGGGAGAGATTCCTTCACCCATGCTAGACCAGCCAGACTAGTTTCACACCGCCGTTTGCAGCAGACCCCAGCCTTACAGCATAGCGTGTGTTCTCCTTACTCGCACACTTTGTTCACACTCTCCAAAACTACTCAATCCTGTAATCATGCCGCAACAGAGATCTGCTGTCCACGTAGTGCCCGAACGTCTTCCTCCTGCGGCAGTCGAATGCGGTAGGCCGGACCGGTTGAGTCCACCTGGTCGGCGTGGAGAATAACGGCCACAGACTTGATCTTCGAAACGATGCTCAGGAACGTGACGGCGGCGATGACGAACTCGAAGGAGCTGTGATACATTAGCATCTTAGGCAATGTAACACGTACGAGCAAACTTACACGACAAAATATAGCAATATCATGATGTGCGGGTAGTGGTGCCACACAGTATACCACTGCCAGCGGTTGGACACGACGGAAAACACCAACAACGTGATAGCAAAGGACAGATCGACGATCCACGAGAGCCGGAGCGGCTTCCGTTTCTTAGGCGGCTCATCACCGTCATCGTCATCCTCGGAGTGACCGAGGATACAGCGTAGGGGACCGATCTGACAGGAAATCCCACCACCGGGGCATAGGTGCTTGGATATAGACCGCTTGTACCCGATGAGAAACAGGGTCCAGATGATGAGGAAGAGGAGCTCGACGAAGATGAGGACCATGAAGACGTCGGCGACGTGCATACGCTCAGCCCACAAGATCCAGTCGATAGAGGCAATGATAGCTACAAGGACGCGGAGGACGGAGATGATGTGGATGCGGAATTTGTAGCTTGGCTGGTCGTTACCGTCGTCGTTGCCGAGGAGCTGGTCTGTCGAGCGAGGGGTGAGTGGTCGGTAGACCATCTCGGGATTGAGAGGGCGCTGGGACTGTTCGGCCGGCGGCGATGGGCTTGCCATTGTTATTGTTTGTGAGACGTGGAAAGGACGGTAGCTTTGAAATAGGTATCACATTGAGTTGAGAGGGAGGAGGAGGCTTGTCGTGCAGGGAGACGGGATCTTATATAGTGTTGAGTACGGCGCAGTCAAGGCTCTTCATAGGTTCAGGAAAGAGCTCTTGCCGAAGAGATGTTCTCAAGGTGTGGTGTTAGGCCGACAGTGCCTCTTCGTGGTCACCTCAACAGGGGGCTGACAACTTCAATCCATATCCTATGCTGTAGAAACCACTCCCCTCGAGGTCAAGACGGCAAATGCGTTTCCGTTGCCATAGAAGATTGACCTTCCACCGCTGGACTAGCTCGTATCGATTGGAATCTGTTTGGTCGTTATTCGGGTGCCTAAATGTAGGGGCTGGAGCATTGCGTATGTGTGAGGATTTTGCATGACATGAAGTTTGGGACAACAAGGCAGATAATTGGACGTATGAACTTCGAGTGGACTCGCTTATTCAAGCAGCTGGTGACATGTCTTCATCATAAACATAGGGTAAGCAATTTTTCAGATTGAGAGAATACTGATTGAAGGCATCAGCCAGGATGCCTCTTAACTTTTGATATAATCACCGTGTTCTCACACACAGCAATGATGTTGAAATGAGCTACTTGCGTCACCCTCAGTCTCAACCATGCTCACTAGGCAATCAGTAACCATAGTTTGGGGGCCAGCGTCACAACTTAAGTGTCAAATGACATCTTTGATATGTTATCTGTGATTGGAAGTTGATGCCGTTGTGCGTGATCAGCCTACCATGACGAAGCCGTCTAGATCTGGGTATCCTATCAGGTATTGAGGTCCTTTAGCTTCTCGTTGATTTAATTACTACTTCTTGAGAGATCCCCCCTAAACGCGACAAACTCAACAGTGGCGAGGCTTTTCGCTTATACAGCAACCCTATAGCCACGGTCATGATCGTTGAAGAGATGAGCCGAAACGTGGACGACACCCATGGGGCCGAGGTAAAGCAGACAGACTGGGCATTGATAGTGATTTGTTTTGTTAGATACGGTGACCTGCGGATGCGATGGACGTTGGCGTCGCGATGGTTCTAAATATAGAGTACTGCATTTACTCCTCGCTCTCGACCACAAGAGCCAACAGTGGTGGAAAGCAATTTGGCTTCAAATAGACAGAATGGCGCTTCGCTTAATACAATTCTCCCCTCATAATACACGCAACGGCGAGTCTGACTTTTCTTTTCTCATCGCAACCTCTGCCATATATCACTCCGGGTCCAGCATTTAGAAAACAATCATCCAACAAAAAACCATGGCTTCCTCCAACCATCAGCATATTCAACGCAGCACGGAAACCCTCATAGACATTGCCTCTGATGTTATCTATATACTCCGTTCAGCCGGTGACACTGTCGGCGTTGCCGAGTCGCTCACAGCCGGCGGCGTCATGGCGGCTCTGACATCCGTCCCTGGCGCCAGCGCCGCCTTCCGAGGCGGCGTCGTCTCCTACGCCACCCCACTTAAACAGCTACTCCTCAACGTCGACGCAGACCTCATCGCGCGAAAGGGCGTCATACACGCCGACGTCGCCAGACAGATGGCGGAGGGCGCGCGAGAGGCAACGACGTTTGATGGAATCCCGACCACCTGGGGGATTGGCACTACAGGCGTGGCGGGTCCGGATCCACAGGATGGGAAGCCTGTAGGCACAGTGTTCATTGGTATTGCGTCTCGCGAGGGAAGTCAAGCCTGGGGGCCATTTTGTTTCCCTGGTCCGAGGGAACGTGTACGAGAAGCGACAGTGTTGGAGGCGTTGTCGAGGTTAAGAGACGCACTGGCAGCGAGGCGTGGTGATGGAAAGAGGGCAAGAGAATGAGGGCGAACTAGATCCTGTTCGGATCGCATGGTGATGATTGGCAATTGCTAGGTGACATGGAAAGGCGATAGCTTTGTGACAGAATAACGTAGAGCTGGATGACCTGCGGTCACTGTTATAGCAGATTGTATTTGCAGGCCGGCGGCATGCTTCATTTCCTTGGCCAAACTCGATATTAATTTCCGCCGCCGCCACCGCCTCTCCCGCTCTCTTCGCAAGGAAAGAAACTGAAGGGAAGGAAGAAGAAAAAGGGAATTTTTCATAAATTGAAGAGTGAATTGTCGGGCCGGGCATCATAAGTGAAGTCTACCCCCGTGCTGGCAAACTTCTCGCTGAGATCGTCATCGGCGAGCCGCTCCGCCGTGTAGCACTTGACCATTTTCAGGTTGGGAAATCGGCCCTGGCAAGTCGCCGCTGAAACTCCGAATAAACCTCTTGCCAATCGGCCACAAATTTCAGCACTAGGTATGATTTCTAGCCGTAATGAGACGATAGACGAAGGAAGAAGTTGAGTTAGGGCACCGTAGTCTCCGGATGAGTCTTCCGTATTGTGGTATATGAATGCTGAGTTGAGGAGTACAGCCCGGAGGATAGGAAAGTCTCGTAAACTGGGGAGGACGTCCCAATTTGGGACATGAACATTCCGGATATTGAGATGTAGTGTTGTGAGCGTTTCCTTATGCTTGCTAAGGCACCTGATGAGGTCGGATAGTAAGATATGATCCCTGTCTGATACTATAAGAACCTGGTTAGTACTTGTGGTCTCACTTCATCCCAGAGTATTGTAGTAGTGTCATTGAATATACAGCTAGGGAGGCCTTGATACTTACTAGCATCGTGAACAAATACCTCGAGGCCGATACAACAAGAAAGGAGAGCCTCAAGATCCGGCTCGCTAATTGTACTTCTAGTAAGGGAGATGCTTCGTAGGTTCGGCAAGGGGCAGATTGACATCCCTCGCCCATCGAAGGAATCGTACAGGTCGATATTCAGGGTCCTTAGAGTAGATGCAGACATCTCGAGAATACCACTTAGGCGATAGTGCGCATCGTATTGATCCCCACAGACGTCAATCGTCCGTAAAGAGAGATTTGACACGCCAGCAGCGCTCAGAGCTGACTTAGGAATAGCACTCCAAGGGGAGCGTGACGAAAGGTAGAGTGTACTCAGGTTGGGGAGACATGATAGGAGCATAGCTGCTAGTTCATCAGTAGAAGGACAATAGCATGCACGTGTCTCTCTCGTCCATATATCTTGGAAAGGACGAAGGAAGCTGGAAAGGTCGATATCGCGAGCTCGCGCAACCTCTTCTAGTACAACACCGGCCTCGTCCTCGATATCTTCGACTCTGAAGTAGAAGCTGAGAAAGAAGCGTTGGACCATGGCAGCCAGATCGGGGCGTCGCACCACTGTTCGCAGGAAAGAGCTGAGGCGGTTGCTCCAGCTGTATTGCCTTGACCGCCATGAGTCGCCATATGCAGGGACAAACGCATGGTAGAGAATAGGCTGAGAGATTTGGCAGAGCCTCCTCGAGACCAAGCAACTGGAATAAAGTGCCTGGAGATCCAACGAGTACTACGAAGGCTTGTCTAGTTCTTGTTGCCTGTTCTGGGTATAGACCTCTGGTGTTTCATGTGGTTCGCGGCAGTGCAAGCAGAAGTTGCTTAATATAAGTGAAAGAATCTCCACTGGAAGGCCGGAAAGGCCTGAGAGGCGAGAAGGCTGAAGCAACTGGTCTGGAGTGGCACATCGTATCATCTTCCGTGAGGGAAGTACTAGTCATTGATCGGAAGATTAGAACGACGACGAACTAGCGCCTATAACGTATCGTTGCAATGAGTCAATACAGCGGAGTGCCTCATAGCATGGTCTGCCTGAGGTGGATTACACTAGAGAGCACGGCGGCAGATGTTCAGGAAGCGGGAGGAGAGCATCCCCGCACCAGGGGTTTCCTACTATTTCTGGGGTCTACAAATCTAAAAGCGGGTCCGATTTCCGAGCTTCTAATAAGGTATACCTAATATGTACAGACAAAGCAACATCGCCTGCAGGAAACCGCCCGTGGAGAGCTGTGCAGTAAAGAGCGTGGTATGCCTCTCTCAGTATGGTTGGATCCTCATACAAGGCGGCACATGTCAGATTTCTAACGAACATAAAACAGGCGCGCATTAACCAGAATCACTTGACATCAGCTGATTTCCTCTCCTCAAGCCGTCTTCTTCCATTGCAGGTACAGACCGATCAAACTGCTAACGGTACCGGCGAGTCCAACAACACCGTCGTCAAGATTAACCCATGCGAGGGCTGACAGTGGTACGGTCAAGTCGCATAGATCCGATGTCAGCTGCAGTCTGCTCGCGGCGCGCTCCCTACGTCCGAAGTTAGTAAGCCATCACAAAAAGCTTAGGAGAGTTTGCAAGCCAACTTACAAGATGATCCTCTTGCTCTCTACAACACCCTCGCCCTCCTTGCGATCAACCTTGGCCTCCCTCTCGCGCAGCCGGTAGAGCGTGTACGTCTGCGCAACCACACTGCACAGCAGTCCCCAAGCCCAGAACCGGTACGCCTCCCGCTGGAACTTCTTCGCGCTCGCGCTCTTCCGGATGCCCGCCGCGTCGAGGACGGTCGCCATGTCGAGTGTCAGGTACCCCGCATAGCCCAGCTGCCGGCCGACGGTGGCGTACCGCAGCACCGGGTCCATGGTCTTGGCGTCAGCGGCCACGGCGGCGGCGCGGAGATGCTCGACGTTCTTGCCTATGCGCATGAACTTGCGCACGAGGCCCAACTGCTTCTTGACCGCGTCCCAGGGAGCGATCTGTGTGGGTAGCGCATTGGTGCGGAAGAGGTACCAGGCGTAGAAGCGGGCGAAGTACTGGATGGTGCGGAGGAGCTTGTCGCGGCCGACGGTCGTGGCGACGAATTTGAGGTAGTGCGATACCGAGGGGTGGTAGATTAGGGCGTCGGCGACCATCTTGCTCTTGTTTGCGATAGTTTTTGCGAGTTTTGGTATGTGAGAGGTAGGATTGCGCTGCTACTCGGCAGCGGTTCTGATTTGATTAAGAAAGATTACGTCAAGCGAAGATGATATCAGGACAAAGATTAGCAACGCATAGATGGAAGTCGTTGATTAAGGGATGGTCGGAGTTGTGAGACGCATTGGTTGTCGCTCGGCAGAACAGGAGCACATGCCGAGGTATGTCACGCCGGGCTCATGCTCCCTAAGATAAGCCGTTGGATCAGCTTATCGCCAATTGATGCCAAAAGTTGTTGCCTCGTCCTCCAGGCTCAAAGGCACAACTACTTAGAGGGTTAGGGTTCGGCTATTGAAGGCCCGCATCTCGGCACCGGTTTCCCGAGCTGCATGCCTTCTCCAGTTCTCCAGTTCTCCATCCTTTCTCCATTCTAGTGCTGCTTCTTGTCACGGGTCACGCTCCCAAGTCATCTGAGCCTCCAGCCGAGTCGTTACACCAGACCGACCTACACTGTAGCAGGCAATTGGTCGAAAGGACCAATTGGCGCTCGAACATTGGAAGAAAGGAAAGGTTGTTCCTGAAGTGCCGGTTCCATGCGTCTATCTGTCGGACCAGTGGGGCGGTTCTCGTTGTCTCCATCCCGGGAAATCCTCTTTGTCTTCGAACGCTGCTTCTGAAGTCGCTTCCACTCGGCCGGAATTATTCCAGCCTGTGTGCCCTTTCGCATCCAGATCATGCAGAATCGCGCTTCCAAGTGCGAAGGCTCTTCCGGATCTACGCGATAACCGTGCTCTGCCGATAGCTACCGGTGGGGCAAGGGGCCAGATGAGGATCCCGAACTCGATCAACGGGGTCGACATGTCAGGTACGTATCCGCTTCTCGACACTTGACTGATGGATTATCCCAGCCAAAGGCTCCGATTATAGAGCAGACCATGGACACGGTCTGGGCAATTACATACTCGATGCGGTCCCTATTGGGCCGCCGGTGGATCTGGACAGTTCCAGGTCGCTAGATAAGCTGGGTGTCGTCCTCTTCTGGACCCTCGTGCTTGTCGTCATTGTGGTTCTCTCCTCTTCCCGTCTCAAATTTCAACTGTTCACCTTTCAACCCATATTCTTTTTTGGATCAATTCTCCTAAACTTCAGAGACGGCCTCAAGTGAAGCTCATTCTCGTCTATCCTACTTGCCGGTACTTCAGACGTCATCTCGGTCGACAGATCCGCTGCCGAGGAAAACACGATAACCGATAACCCCGCCATTGTCCAAAGCTTCCACCCGGCCGCCCCGCGTGTAAGTCGAAACAGCAAAAGCTTATACCACAGGAGTCGACACGCCTATTACGCAGACACATCGTCACATACCTAGATTTCTGAACCTTATACCTATCTCCTCAGCTTCAAAACAGTCAACATGGTCTTACCACTCAATGGCGACGACAATGCTGCCCAGAAGCAGCCGGAGATGGAGCAGGTGAACTATAACATCATCACCCTGACGCGGTTCCTCACCGAGGAGCAATCAAAGCACAAGGAAGCCACCGGAGATTTCACGTAAGCTTCCGTCTCTCCTGCTACATGCTCCAATGGCTGACTGGTGACTTTCCAGACTCCTATTCCACGCCCTACAATTTTCCTTCAAGTCGATCGCCTACTACATCCGCCGCGCCACACTAATAAACCTGACCGGCCTCGCCGGCTCGTCAAACACAACCGGCGACGACCAAAAGAAACTAGATGTCATCTCCAACGACCTCTTTATTAATGCTATGCGGTCGAGCGGCAAGTGCGCCCTGCTAGTATCGGAAGAGGAGGAGAACGTCATCTACTTCAGGGACGCCACCCAGGCGCGGTACGCCGTCGCCTGCGACCCGATCGACGGCTCCTCCAACCTTGATGCCGGCGTGTCAGTCGGCACCATCTTCGCCATCCACAAGCTGGCCGAGGGGTCCCAGGGCACGCCCGAGGACATCCTCAAGCCCGGCACAGAGCTCGTGGCCGCCGGTTTCACCATGTACGGCGCCTCGGCGCAGCTGGTCATCACCATGAAGGGCGGCACCGTCAACGGCTTCACTCTCGACAACGGCGTCGGCGAATTCATCCTAACGCACCCCAACATGCGCCTGCCGCGGAAGAGGGCCATCTACTCGGTGAACGAGGGCAACTCGCTGTACTGGGAGGACCCTGTCAAGGAGTACTTCGAGTCGCTCAAGCAGCTCCAGAAGGACAGC
Source organism: Coniochaeta sp. PMI_546 (assembly GCA_021432605.1). Classification (NCBI taxonomy): domain Eukaryota; kingdom Fungi; phylum Ascomycota; class Sordariomycetes; order Coniochaetales; family Coniochaetaceae; genus Coniochaeta; species Coniochaeta sp. PMI_546. Next base: position 54,984 of record MU271155.1, on the reverse strand, counting down.
GGAAAGCCTTACAGCGCGCGGTACATCGGCAGCATGGTGGCTGACGCGTACCGGACGCTGCTGTATGGAGGCATCTTTGCCTATCCGGCCGACAAGAAGAGCCCCAAGGGCAAGCTGCGGATTCTGTACGAGTGCGCGCCCATGGCTATGGTCTTCGAGAATGGTTAGCGCTCTGTGACCCAACCGTGATTGTGCTTTGTACACTGACCTTTTACTCTAGCCGGCGGCCAGGCGGTTAACAGCAAGATGGAGCGCATGCTCGAAGTGGTGCCGGAGACCATCCACGACAAGTCGGGCATCTTCATGGGCAGTTATGACGAGGTGGAGAAGGTGAAGGCATTCCACAAGAAGTAGGCTTATATAGCCGTTGAGGAGCATCGTGCCACAATGTTCCAGCTCGCTTTGGGGCTGTCCGAGGTTCTGGGTACGGTTGATCTTTTGGTTATACCAGTCGGCACGACTTGGAGTCTAAATTTGATTCAGAGGCTGGAATCTCGATACGTACGCATTCGGTTCTGAGCGTGATCTTGTCGGCTGACCTACAGTCCTCTTTGCTTCTTGCTGAACCTCTGTGATGTCTTATACACCCAGGTGGCTAAGGACTCTCTGTCGATATGTCGAATTTGGCTTGCCGACTGACAACCGTGTTCCTCTGGGCGATTTGTGTGGTGTGGTCTAAGATGTTGTCTTGTCCGTATATGGCCCAATTTCTGAATAACTCGATCGTTTGTTTATGATAGCAGATACAAGGAAGAGTGCTTCAAGGAACTGAAAACATAGCATGGAACAAAATTGAAAGCTATCACGAGATGACACCGCTCAGAAGGAGTTCCTGCAAAGTAAGCTGACATCCCCATCCTTGGCATTTCCGGCCAGTCTGCATGCAGATCATGCATCTCGTCTATTCCTACCCTTTATCACGGCCTTTTGCCTTCCTCTCATTATAAAAACTCGTCAGAAAATCCCACCGATAAACAAGGTAAGCAATTAGTACGACCGGGGCAACAGTGGCGAACCACATCCATAGAGGCTGCGAGCCGGTCCCTAGCTCTTTAAAGTTCATCCCCCACACCGAGCAGACGAACGACAAAGGGATAAAAATTGTCCCAATCGTGGTAAGCCGCTTCACAGTCATGGCCATATTGGCCGAGTGCTTTGTCTCCTGCAGCACAGAGCTGTTGGCCAGGGTCGTCATGCCGTGCTCGCAGTCGCGAGCTAGCATCTCGGCACGCCGGAGCAGGTATTCGAAGTCGGCAAGCAGCAGGACGGCCGTCTCTTCCGCCGCGGCGACGTCGTCGCTGACGCGCGGCCAGTCGAGAGACCTCCGGTTGCGCAGGATGCTGATGTTCTCGGCCAGACCCTGCGCGTGCCGCTGCAGCTGCGTTTTGATGTATTTCAAGTTCAAAAGCGAGACAGCATCACGTCGATAAACCTGTTCGGCTCCCCCGACAAAGGAGAGCTCCTGCTCGATTTTCTTGTGGAGCAGGTTCAGGAATTGGACTTCGGCCGAGGCGGCGAAGCGGAAGAGCTCACTGAGGGCGTATAATGCATCCTGGCTGGCAAGGTCCTTGTCGAGGCGGGACCCATACTGAGAAGGAAGCAGACAGATGCTTTGCGCGGCTCTCCACTCCTCCTCGTGAGCTTGGTTGGAACGGCTGGCTTGACCCGAGGTCGGATAGTCACTTGGCGGTGGTTGCGGTCCTGTACACCCCCCCTGTTGGGCTGGGACCTGATCCGCCGCTTGGTGGACGATCACTGGTAAGAAGTACGTTTCCCAGGCCCGCGTACCGGGCCAAGGATTCCAGGGCCCATGGACGCTTTGAGACAGATCTCTTCCGCTGTCCAGCCATATGACGGCATGCCAATTTTCGCTCGGCGGCCCGACTTCAACGGTGATAGTCTGCTCCAAAACATATTCCTGCTTACTCAAGATGAGGCACTTGGGGACAACGGAATCAGCTACCTTAGCTTTGATGTGTAGCTGCTTGTAATAGGTCGTCATCGCCTCTGACTCTGACCGCCGGGCTACCCGCAAGTCTTCCGGCTCATAACCCGAGACCCCGACATTTCGGGTGCAAATGGGGGAAATAGTTAATTGGAAGACTCGAGCAGACGATGACGGCAGTAACGGTGACGAGTATAAATTCCGGCTACCTGATGTGAATGCGAGGAAGTCTAGATGGCGGCGATAAAGCTCAGGGCTAGGCTTGTGCAATTCCCCGACAGCGCTTAACCATTGCGGGGAGGCAAAGCCTCGCATGAAGATGAGGCTCGGTCCTGGTGAGGGCTTGTGGTCCTTGAATTGGGACAATCCGATCGTCGAAGCTGCAAAACGAGCAGTATGGCCATCTCTTATACCGTGAGTTAGGAGGAAGTCGTTATCGGTACGCTCCTTAGACCCATCGGAGGTGGTGTCTTCAGGAAAGGAATAGGTTCGCTGGGTGGAGACATCGCTTAGATAGTGGCTTAGGTTCCATAAGTCTGGTCTGGTATACGCATGGTTCTTGCTTGACCGCCTGGAGAGAGACTCCATGTTTTGCCGGAAATTGGCAGGTGCTGGTCTACTCGTTAGCCGGGAAAGAGTCACGTTATAGGGTGGGAACCTCACTTTGATTGCGAGACATTACAGCTGCCGTTGTATCTATGAACTTTGCTAGTGGTTGCGTTCTTGCACTCGATGTAAATATGATTCTCGGTGAGGCACATCCTAAAAGAACCACAGGAAAGGGTAGTCCGACGAGGGGAAGCTGCGTATATGTGGTAGGATGTGCTTGGGCTTCCATCTGACTTACATAGGTGTACCTTAGTTATACTACAGAGGGTGGCGGAGGCGCATCTTAGCCGCGAAAACGATGGCGTATAGCGTGCGATCTGGGAAACAGGGAGGGAGATAGGTACCTTACCTTGGCTGGACAGTATCTGTCCTCGGAAAAGTGAGGCTATAGCTGAAACGTGAGTTGGGCCGCAATAGTGTGCTGTGCCACAACAAAAAGTGTGACCATGAGGTATACGCTCCAGGTTCTACTGATTGCCTGCCTGTAGGTAAAGCAGCTGCTGTTCACAAAGCGTAGTCGCGTTCTTAGCTTCTAACAGCCGGGGTATATCCCTCGCTTGTGCTACCATACCGCTCTTCATCCTGAGGCAAGAAAGGAAAGAAATACCGTCCAGTACTTTCGTGGCAAGTATACCAGAGACAGCCTGACAGACAAGTCTTTCTCATATTCTAATATAAGGATCGTCCGGTCTTGACTGTCACAGGTAGACCTGCGTCTTTCATCCCCTTCTCCACCAAGTCCACAAGGATCAGATCTGTGCCTACGATAGTTATTGTCAGCTGGTAGCAAAGGGGCAAAAAGGTCAAAGGTATCTTACCCGGGGCTCCAATAACCGATACCGCAATGGGAAGAGGCTCTTCTCGCTTGGTGACATTGGACATGTACGTGATCTCGCCCACTATTCAATGTAAGCTACGATTCAAGGTCCTATGCAGCTTGTCCTATATTTACCTGGCGCGGTAACCTCAGGTGCCCGTGCAATTGGAGACATGTGCAACGCAGCATATCCGCTGAGCAGGGAGTAGGGTCTGAGACTTAGTTAGTCTTGGCCGAGGGTGTTTGATGTGCTCGAGACCTACGGTAGCTCTGCATCACGGTAGCTTGGCTTTCCAACCTCTATTGGGAGGACCATGACAGACACTGAGTCTTTTCTGTCTGCCGCAAATATCTTCTCAAGCAGCCAGTGCCGGTAAAACTCCCCGCGGCGCCAGCACTCGTCTCGCTCTTCATGCGAGATCGACATGCCAACTTTCCTGTCGCCGGTATGTCAGCAATCTCTTCGTAGCTTCGAAAATCCCGTGCCCATTCTCACCACTGCCAGTGCAAAGCTCTGTGAACAAATGGTGGTTTTCCATATTTGTTCTCGTATTCCTTCCGGAAATCAGCAAGCCTATGGTATTGGTCGTGATAGAAGGGATAAATTCCAACCTACACGGCATTAGTAAGATTGTTCTGGCTTGCAAAACAGATAGGTAGGAACATACTGTTGCGAGATATACAGCGAGGTCTGCATGCTCAGCTCCATCGGGGCATTCCTGTTTCCATAGTTCAGACAAAGAGATTAATGTCCGTTTTGCGCCCAGGGAGGACTCAAGGCCTGAAACAAAACGATCGATGAGACGAGTTTGCGCCACGTTGGGAGTGGGAAGATAGTCTGATGGATAGTAAATGTTGACAGGGAGCTAGTAAGAGTTAAGCTTTATCGGGTAGATGAGTCAAACCTTGGAAGGAGCTCGGAGCATCGGAGACTCGCCGTACCACACGGAGATGAACTCTGAGAATCTGGAGATGTCTCTGCCAAAGAAAACAGGCATATCGAACTCCCTTTCATAGACACCGTAACTTCAGTATGTTTCACTGCGGTGGAATTTGGGACTTACTTACGGGAAGAAGGCCACAACTCCATCAGTGTTCATGATGCCTGTGGATGGACGAATCGAGAAGCACCCGTTATAGGACGCGGGTTTACGGCCACTTCCGTTCGCTAGAAACCAGATTAGCAGGAGCTTCGTGGTTCCCATGTGTCTTGTACACATACTGTCTGAACCAAGAGAAGTCAAGCCAGTCGTAGGAGGCAATTCCTGCCGCGCTAGCGTGGCTACTTCCAGATGGAACTTGATAGCCGTCGGCTCGAGGGTTAAAGGGAGCAGTGAACTCGACGCATTCCAGTGGCTCTTCTCGCATGATCATGGCCTGAAGCTTCACCTTCCCAACAATGATAGCACCGGCGTCAATGAGGACTTGGACGCACGCAGCGGTCTTGGTCTTGGCAGGATATAGTTCCGTCCATGCCCGATTGCACAGGGTGGTCTTGTGGCCAGCAATGTCGATACTGTCTTTAACGCTGATTCTGATACCATCGAGAGGACGCAGCTTAGACGGTTTGTAATAGCAGCGAGAAGGCACAACAACCCTGCCGTTGGTGCCAGCCTGAGGATCGTCAACTGCCACCAGAGTAGAGAGGGGTTAGCTTTCAGCGTCTGTCATCACGGCCGAGGGTGAAACTTATCTGGTGGGGGCGCTCGGTGAAGGTTTGAACGCAGTCATGAAACATGAGTTGAAGTCGTGATAGATCCGCCATGGCTGCCAGGTCTTCCCTCGCTCAAACACGTAAGGCCCCGGCGGAACAACTGGTGTCCCGTTTGCGGCCACAAATGCCTTTGACTTCACGCCCCATATAGCCAACTCATCAAGCGCGCTGGGTTCAATGCAAAGGTCCGCTTCCTTTGCTCCAACAAAAACGACATTTGTAAAGAACTCGGGTCGGAAAACATCATCTCGGTTGAGTACATTCGTACGAAACTCGCGGAGGGTCGACGCGGTGAGGCTCTCACCAGCTTTAGTCGTGAGGACAAGTAACAAGGTAGGAAACTCGGTCTTGAAGCCGATACCTTGAAGGAAGTTCTGCGTCAATCAGCGGGACACTCCGGGCTAGTAGAGGTTTCTCAAAGATCCACCAACCTCTTGACTTGGGACCAAGAGGTATCGAACATCACCGACATTGATCTCGAACTCCTCGTCCGACGTGCCCATTAACTGCTATGTTCCAGAAGATGACATCGAGACCCTGATTAGCATCTTCTTGAATACTTGTTCGCGTTGGCTCTCAAGGAGAAGTTGCGGGAGACAAAGTCTGCTAGGTTGTGAGTAAAGAAAGGGCTTTTCGGCGCACGAGGTTTGTTTGTCCTAGAGGAGAGATATTGTCCGTCATTCAAGCGTACCTACCTAGGTACCTTAGGTCTGTGCTGTCTATGGAAGGTAAGGTAATTAGATGCTTTTGGTTTTCAACTGTTGAGAGACTTGGTTGAGGAAAGTACTACTAGGTACCTAGGTAGCAAGACAATCTAAGCCGGGACTTTCGTGATTCTCTTCCAGGTTGTTCTGTGGTGCCAACAAATGCAGGTTACGTCTCCTTCTTGGTCAACACATCTCTGTGCCATTCGTACCTACTCCATTCCTGCGCAGCGATGTTTGCTCTTTCCCGTCAGGCTCGTCGTTCCTGCAATGGCATCCTCCGATATCGCCATGCTGGCACCTTTATCTTGCCTGGCAGGGCTCGTCACTCCGACCTCCGCCTAATCCCCATCTCATTCAGCTCGTCTTCAGGCAATAGGCGCCATTCCACAACCTCGCTAACCATGAGCAACACCGACGCCTCAGCTTCTGCAGTTCCGCAGTCCCTGACAGACCTGTTCGCGAAAGTCGAGGCCGAATTTCCGTATCGGTTCCGAGAGCACGGATGGTATCTGACCGTTGTACGCACCCTTTCGTCCCTTTATGTGGCCTCCGAGGTCCTATTCGTTCTTCATCCGGTCGCTGACTCCATGGATACATTAGCTCGCGTCGTTCGTTGGCACCGGGCAGCAGCAGCTTGCTGGTCGCCTCTACCAGCACCTGGTCGCCCAAACCCAGTACCAGACTTCAGAAGCCCGTCAAGCTTTGGTTCGTCGCATGCGGGAGGCATTGGTCAAGTGCATCATTATCAACGGAATCCCCGTGGTAATTGAAGCCATCACGTCGATTTCGGACGTCGAGAAGCCCGAGGACCGGGACTACTCTTGCTCGAGGTGAGGAGCACAACGCCCATGCCGCAGGTTCAGATTGCTAAATCAGGTCGCGCAGAGCCGATTGGCAGATTGGTCCTGAAACTTCCGAGCGCGCAGCCAAGGTCCTCAAGGTTCTGTACAAGAGCGAGAAGGGTGGCCATGTCAAGACGCTGCAGTCCCATCTGGATATACGTGAGTACCTGCCAAAGGCCCTAGCAAAGCCCAGCACTCGGTCTCCCTTCCCGTCTCGGTTCTATGGTGAATAAGCTGCTAACGACTGACAGCCTGGATCTCGGTAAACGTTTCCTATGGCCTCTTCCTGTCAGACCATCGAATCTTGAGCATGCAAGAGACGGAGCTGGTCGTTCTCCCAGCCATCATGACTCAGAATTTGCGTGGGCCGACATACTGGCATCTAAGGGCTTGTCTAAGGGTTGGCATGGAGGCTGAGGAGGTGGAGGCTGTTCACAAGGCCATCGAAGCCGTAGCCGCATACGGCGGGAGGACACTGGACGTGCAGCGCGTTGCGGATGTGACCGATGCTTGACTTCCATGAAAGCCACCAGAGATGCTGTCCGCCATACGAGAGCATACCGCCAGGATTAGAATTTGCCAGACACCGTCAGCGAGGCGATCAAGCCGAATGTTTTCCTTCGGGTTCAATATTGATAGGTCTTCACGCTTTCTGCTCATGGGATGTCTCATCGAAAGATTAGAACCTAGGAATGGAAATAGCAAAGTATGTGGCCTGCACACAAGTCCGTGCCTGTTTGGGTCTCGGGTTATGATGTTCCTGAGAAGACCGGCCAGTATGACCGACTGTGACTGGAACGCTTCGATCTCGACATTATTGGTGGCCAGCTCCTGCTCCTGGTCTCTTCCCACAATCGCATCGTCGTGTTCCCTCCGCAGCTCAATAGCTCGGCCACCTGGCCCTATCACACGCAAATCTCCTCACTCTTGTCCAATAACTCCAGGCTAGTGAACTTAGCAGGTAGGTGACGCACCGAGTTCCCTCAGTCTAAGCCTCTGCTCACCTGTAGAGTAGGCGACAAACGTTGGTCTGGGAGTGTCGGGATATCATCCGTCATGCAGCCGCCAGCGGCAGATCCCCTTAACCTCTCAAACTCGCCCTTATTGAGCCACCAAAGCCAGGTACAGCTTCGATGTCTGAGTCTGTAACGAAGAGGTGCGACGATAAGCCCGCCCCTCCAACTTCTCTCAGGCTTCCCCTTCGGCTACATCTCATCTCTACATCTAGATGCTCAAAGCTATCTATGTGGACCCGGATGAGTTCGGCTTTCCTGTCTGCAACCTGGGTCTGGCACATTGGATTCAGGGGGAGCTTGACGACGCAGACAAGACGCTGACCGATCTCCTCATGCAACGCGAGAAGCTCCACGGAAAGCTGGACAAGGTGTCCTACAAATAAGTCAAAGAGGATGAGGTCCCCAACAATTGCCGTTCAACCATAACATTCGGGACACTTGCTGACCAAGGTCCGTCAGGACTGGAAGAGCCCTCCAGGCACTTGGCAACGTCCGAGCCAGCAAAGCCATGCAGCTGGAGACGCAAGGCGACTATGCGGCTGCCAGTAGGCTCTGGGACGAGTCCTTCGCTATTCACAAGGACTGCCTCAAACAGTATGATTCAACATTGGGACGTGTCAACCATCGCACCGCCGATACGTGCCATAAGCTGGCGGAACACTATATCCGACGCAAAGAACACGCTCTGGCACAGTAAGTACGAGTTTCAGTCATTCTAGTACGAGCGTTTTCTCAACACATTACACACAGGAACTACCTCGACCGAGCCCTGAGTATTTGGGGGGATCGACAGTGGTTCAAGAACGAGTCAGCGCGCTCGTCATTCCTGCGCGGAACTCACCTGATTTCCATGGGGAGCGAAGAGAACATAGAGCTGGGAAACCGCTGGATAGAGCGGGCCAAGGTGCTTCGACGCGAAATCCTGCCAAACGAGGAACCGCGAGAACTGGATACCGTGGACTTTGATGATTTGGTTTGTTTTTGGTCGATCTGACCCTTCAAGTTTGGCGTCTACCAGGGTGGGTATGCAGACTACTGCGTAGTATTTGTAAAATAAGGAGGTCGGTAATCACCACAAATGCAATTTGGCCGTTTGTTACCCCGCCCCAGGAGACACTGTTTAAGAAGGGACGATAGTCCTAGCTCCAGCCCGTGGGACGATTTCTCTGGTCTTTGAGGTGAGACGTGTCTACCACGTATTCATCCATGGATGAGTCGACGATAATACTGTAGCCATTGCCGGGCGGCGGTGAACTCTGGAGTTGACACTCACGTCTGATGTTGTCGCTTTTTGCATTGTATTCTCTACCAAGTATCTCTTTGCGGTGTTTCCTCGTGCTTAGACATTCGCCCTTTTAGTACCCATCTGTAACTTGCCGTCCCCCTTCCCCCCGACCTTCGTAACATCGCCACACCGCGCAAGGGGAAAATCACTGTAAGGCTGACTTGCTTGTATCTTTTCACTTGGCTCTTTCCAAAGGCAACAGATAGATGCTCAAACCAGCTTAGTCTAAGACCTGTTTATTCTACGTTAGCGCCGAGTCGTTTTTCCTGCTTTGCGAGACCGATTTCGGGCAAAACCGGGGCAGCAAGTAATCGACTAAGGTAGCCAGCTCTGTACGGTAAGTAAACCACCCAGTCTCTTTCACGCATTATCGATTTCTGCCCTTAGATGGCTTTCTTGTGCCTTTTTACTTCACTCAAATCAACTCAAATTCCAACCATGGCCGCGGGCTCGGAGTCCAAACCCTCATTCAATCCGCTCGACCGGTCTCCAACCCTCGTGAAGCTCCTCAAGACCCGCCTGGCACCGGTCCGAGAGCGAGAGCTCATAGCAAAGGCGACATGTCCCGACCGACCGGTCAGGCCGGCGCCCGGAGACTGTTGCGGGAGTAGTTGCCATCCCTGCGTGATGGACAACTACGCCGACGAGCTGAAGGTGTGGAAGGAGTGCTGGGTCAAGTGGGAGGGCAAGGACGCCGACGAGGCCATGGTTGTGCGGGAGGAGAAGGCGGAGCAAGAGGATACGCATTTTCTTGCTGAAAGCGAGAAAGGAAATGAAGCCGAGTCAAGGAGGACGAGAAGGATGCCTGGGGCTTTTGAGTGGTGAAACGTCCAGCTTGGGGGAGATGGCTACTGACAATGTTATGTGCGGCAGAGTAGCGCGTGTCTTTGCAACTGGAGCCATGGATGCGCTACATGTGCAGTTGGCTGCGGTCCTCATCCTCACACTCTACCTTGCCCTGTACCGCCTGCAAACCCGTCCTCGTCATCCTAATGAACCACCTATCCTCCCCTCCCGGCTGCCGTTCGTCGGCCCACTGGTCGGGATGGCCCTGCAAGGCGGACGGTATCTCAAGCAGATCGGCCTGCGCAACCGTCAACTTCCTATCTTCACCCTACCAGTCCCGTTCTCGCGACTGTACATCGTCACAGACCCGTCGCTAGCAGCAGCCGTTCAGCGGGCGTCGAAGACGCTCTCGTTTACACCACTGGTGCCGGATATCACCCACCGAGTGCTCGGACTTGATTCGGCGACTGTGGAGATTGTGAGGCAACATATAGATGAGCCTGGCGGATTCCTGACCGATATGCATGACATGGTGTATTCCTACCTTGGTCCTGGAAGGGATTTGGAGCGTCTGAGTCTAGCTGCGGCGAGGGAGCTTGCCGAGCAGGTGGGGCAGTACGTTGAAGCTCGCTCTGTGCAGCTATCCGGCAGAGGAGAGGAAGTGCCCGACCTGCTGGTCTGGGTACGCCACTTCGTCGCACAGGGAACAGGACGCTTGCTCTACGGGGAAAATAACCCTCTCGCCTCGTCCCCCGATCTGGAGGACGCGTTCTGGGACTTCGACCACGGTTTGGGGGGGCTACTGGCCGGGGTGTTCCCTCGGCTTACTGCGCGGAAGGCTTATAAGGGACGTGAGAAGCTGGTAGCTGCGTTTGAGGACTGGATACATGCTGGACGACATGAGGGGGATGATGTCCCCGATATAATCAGGGAGAGGCTCAGGATCGCGACAGAGCATGGGTTCAGTATCCAGGCCGCGGCCCGGAGCGAGGTCAGCTTTCTATTTGCCGGTATTGTGAACACGGCTACTACGACGTTTTGGACTGTGCTGCAGGCTTTTGCGAGAGGGGAGTTGCTAGCCGAGGTAAGGAGCGAAGTTTGGGCGTGCACGGACGGTGGTGAGATCAGTCTTGAGAAGCTCAAGACGGGATGTCCGACCCTGTTGGCGGTGGTGAGGGAGTGTCTTCGTCTGGGGTCGGACACTTACTCGGTCAGGCTTGTTAAAACGGATACGGAATTGGCGAATGGGCAGTACGTGGTCAAAGCTGGGAGCGTGGTGCAGATTGCGGGTGGCGTTATACATGCTGATTCGAGGATTTGGGGCGATGATGTTGATGTGTTTGACCACACGCGATTCTTGAAGACGCAGCAGACGAATGGAAACGGTCCTGCGGCTGAGAGGAAAGAGAGACCGCAGGTTCAGCAGACGCTCTCAGGAGGGATACATCCGGCAGCCTTCCGGGCATTTGGTGGTGGCAAGACGCTGTGTCCTGGCCGGCACTTTGCCATCAACGAGATTCTTGCGTTTGTGGCCGTGATTCTCCTTACGTTTGACATCGAGGCTGCCAATGGGAGTGGACGGATCAAGATTCCGACGAAGAATGACGGCGTGTTGCCGGTGCACATCCTCGAGCCAATGGAGCCGGTCATGGTGAGGGTTAGGCTACGCGAGCTTGCGTCAAAGATTGCTTTAGTCTAGATACGCAGCGTATGTGAGTTGTCTAAGCGAAAGAGCAGCGAGGGAGCCGATATCGCCATGCAAAAAGGAGGCCGGATGAATCGAGCAAAAAGCTTGGCGAATTCGAACCCAGGACGACTCGACTGAAATGTACACCCCGTAATAAGGTAGACATATCTCTCCAAGTTCGAGGATATAGCCCTACACCTCTGTCCTCTCATCCGTCTCAAAAAGAAATGTGTCAAGGCACTGCCTTCCCTCAACCTCCGACTGAATCTTAGGACGCCCATGGAGAATGCAGAACACCACCGACACCTGATCAGCGCAGATCCAGCCACATTGGTGTCCAGGCCAGCACACATTTCGTGCGCCACCAGTGGCATCAGGCCAGATACGAAGGCCCTGACTAAGGACGGTCTGGAGAACGCCGAGAAGAGCAGGTGCGAGTCGGCCAGGTGACCGCTGAGCGCGTAGGTCGTTGACCGCGAAGTCGATGGCGAGGGCCAGAGTCGGGACGGTCCATTGCAGACCTTGTACGGCAGGGGCCATGGTCCACGCGAACCAGAAGATGCCGATTGATAGCGCTGGGCTGACCAAGGCAAAGCCCATGATTTCATCTTCTCCATTCCCTATTGTCAGCGCGGCGCCATCCGGAAGTCCTCTGTGCGAGTAACATACGGGTCAACAGCCTCTCCCTTCTTCCTCCGTCTCCTGACAACCCTCATGTCCCAGTACCGTGGCAGTAATGTGGACAACACACCCACCACAATGCCCATGAAAGGGAGCGATGCCTGCGCCGGCGTAAACCCCATGGACACAGAAACCGGCGTCAGCGCCTCGGTGAAGAGATATATCAGTCCCCACGACGCAGCGGAGATAATGGCAACCATGATAACCAACGGCTCCGTGGCCAGAATCCACGTCGGTCGAATGACGACCAGATCGACGACCGCCCTTATATCCTTGGACGAGTGAGAACGCCCTCTGAAGGCATACTACGCGCGATGGCTCAAGGGTCTCTCAAAGACGACGTCTTCGGCGAAGGAAGTACCACCAGAGACTTCAAGCGGGATTTTTCGATCCGCTGCGGCCACGAGGCAGCAGCTTTCGTCATAACAGGCACCTGGCGAACAAGCTCGCCCTCCAAACGCTCCTGACCTGGCCTCCGGATGCTATCCTCGCCGATGAGCGCTTGCACATCATCCACTGGGAAGCTGGCGGAGCTGCTCATCTCTTGGGAGCCATGGTGCGGGCAATCCGGCCCATTAATGGACGGTATCTGACGCTGGGAGACATGCAAAAGCATGCTGTTGTGGCGTAGGATGTCCACAAGAGTCCCACTCGAGTGATAAGTCTCGAGAACACCACGTCTAGAGTATCACTTCGCTCAAAGAGATGCGTGATAAAAGAGTGGACATAGAGCAAGAATATCAAAGTTCATCTTGCCGGAGCACGATTATGGGAGGCGGTTGCAGCTGGAGCCGACGAGATACGAGAGTTCGCGCGATACTTACAGTGTTCTTACACTTGACTTCAGCAAGAAATTGGGAGCGCCGCTGGATGTTATGGTCATCGGAACCGCAGAGCTGATCCGGCGACTGCGTCGAATCAGGAAGAGCTTTGGTGGAGGAATGAGGCAGGCTAGCGTCCTTGCTTCCGCCGCGAGACAGGCAAGGCTCGTGCTCCGCATGAATCATAGACTTGCGCAACAAGACGGCTGAATGTGGACGCGCCGTAATGGCAAAATGCTGAGGGAGGTCGAGACGAACATGGTATGGCTGGACTTAAGGGCTATGCCAAACATACAGGATCAGGGTGGATGGTAAGAGGCTCGAGTTCCATCACCAGTTTTGCTCTGTGGCGGTTGGATTTAGCCATGGGTGTTGTCCCTGACAAGAGGTTTGCATTGGAAGGATCCACACCGTGAAGAAGGGTGAAAATGTAAGATTCAGTTAACCCTACGGCCACAGTGACACGGTCTACTGTGGTTTAGACGTGGGGTGAAAAAATATTTGACGTGCGACAACTCTATATCTGGGAAGCCGTGTACCCGTGGCTGGGAGACGTCAAGGCCAGGGTCATGAAAATGTAGGGACCTCCAAGGGAACACCGTGATCAAATAGACGATGCACGTGGTGCAAGAACTACAATTCAAGTACCTTAGTTGATAGAGCGCCAGTCAATCTTTGTCAACTTCAAATCAAAATTGTAGACTGCACTTTGTGTGTCAAGGTGCAAGGGGGCCCACTGTCAGACTGTCAGTCAGTAAGGATCCTTGGCCGTCAGAGAGCTTCAAGATCGTGGCCTCTAAGAAGCTCATGTACACATGGACCGCTGACAATGGCGGCATACCTTATCCTTACATGCCTAATGGAACTGTAGTGCTTGGCGATGTGGTTACAGATAATGTTGATATCGTCTCGTTTTTGGCGAATGAGAAGGTGCCATGGCTGCCGCTGATACACGAAATAACAGCGACACGAAGGTGTCGCTGGAAGTCTGTACGGACCCGTAGTTGGCTTCCCAATGCCGTTGAAGCGGTGCTCAGCGGGGGTGGGCCAGATGGCCCCACCATGCAGGGACGCTCCTTCCGCTCTTGTCGTTGTCGAATCGGCCTCACCGAACCGGCAAGAACATTCGACTCCCAGATGCCGTCTGTACGTATATGGATGTTTATCAGAGATCAAGACATGCAGCTCAGATAAGGCCGAGGACATTCCGAACAGTCTGTTTGGCTCCTGTCGCCTTTGATATCGGACATCAGAATACACGTGTGTGTAGTATCGCAGATCAAAGTGTGCGTATTCGGGCTTGTCTTTTTTTGATGGAATGGCCACTTGCGGGAGGGCCGCTTTGAGCCGGAAAGCCAAAAGCTTGTGCGCTTCGGTCGGCCTTATCATGCAGAACAACGTCACCTTAGGATTCGGAAACTAAAGTCTTGGCGCAGTCATCGGAAACGTCAAAATCTACACTATATTACTTTACGAGGTCGATGCGATCGACCTGCACGTGTAACGGCGAGAGCCCGATGCATCGATATCTCACAGCCAAAAGGGTTCTGTCAGAGGCATGTCTCACCTCTTGGCTTGTCGTGAGAGGCTGACAATCTCCAATGACACAAGCTTTTCTTTCGTTCGGCGCTTGTGTGAAGCTTGTACGGGACGCGGCACCTCATTCGCATTCCGAAAACATGGCAAGTGAGCAGATCCACAAAATTGAGCAGGCTGGTGGTTCTGAACAATTGGTGACATCGTTCCTCCCCCCTTCCTCCAATGAAATAGAGAGAAAGAGATCATAGCTGGAAGGTTTTTGTTGATCTCCCTCAGAAAGTCCCCTCACTGCTCCATGTGCTCCTCGCCATACACCCACCTCTTCCCTGCAACTGGCGTTTCCCACAAGAGTCCCAATTGCATGGGAAGAATGTCACCCACGAGGCCGGGGGAAGCAGCACTGGTTGGTTGGTCTCTTTTTGTTGCGATCAAGTGAGACCTCAGCCAGAGCTGGCAAGGTGACCCGAGCCGAACCCTCTGGTCTGCCAGAACGAGGAGTCGGTAAACCATGGTCGGCATGGACGCACCCTGCTATGCAGAAGGTACATATACTACTACCCTGATCGGCTGTCGAATGCGACCTTAAATACTACCTCTTTCCCACTTTCACATGTTGATGAACCTCTTCCGTGCTGTTCCTGTTTTCGACTCTGTCTAAACTCTTGAGACGCTTTGGTGATGCTTTGGACTAGATTGCCTTGTCTTTGTTGACTTCTCTTGCCAGGACGCTTTTAGAGTTGTGACATCATAGGCTCATAAGCCGTCAGACAGACTTCTCACCCGAGCTTCGGTCCGCTCCGTCGCACACTGCAAGATGAAGTTCTTCAACAGGAAAACGAGCCAGGATGATGTGTCGCAAGAGGAACGTGTCGAGAGCGAACGCCTGGAGGCAGTTCAGCCATTCTCCAAGGCAATCATGCCGGTCATTGCTTGCGGCGCAGGTCTGTTTTCTGATGGCTACATCAACAACGTAAGAAGTTCAAATACGCTCAAGCACGGTGACTTTTACTGAGTAGCACAACTCTAACTCCACTTCTCGAACACAGGTCATCGGCTCCGTCTCGACTGTGCTCAGCTATCAGTACGGCAAAACGTACAGCACCTCAACAGCCAAGAAATATGTCGGCGACATTGCCTTTGCCGGCACTGTCGTTGGCCAGCTGCTCTTCGGCTGGCTGTCCGACCACTGGTCGCGTACCAATTCACTTTTGGTCTCCACCGTCATCCTGATCATCTTCACCGCACTTGCTGCCGGCTCCTACTACCACGGCGACGATGTGGGTATGTTCAACATTTTGACTGCCTGGCGATTCTTTGTAAGTAATTCTTGATATTATGGTGGCCTCATACGCCCTGCTGACGCCAGCTAGGTTGGTATTGGAATTGGCGGTGAATATCCAGCAGGATCTGTTGGATGCGCCGAGTCGACCGGCGAGCTGAAGAAGGGGTCGCGAAACCTTTGGTTTATAATGTTTACGAATACCATGATCGATTGGGTGAGTCTACCTTCATAAAGCTCCCACGTAGCATCTCACTGACCCGGGGTGGTTTAGGGCTTCGTCATCGGCGCTTTCGTGCCTTACGTCGTAGCAGCAGCCTGCCACAACGAGCACTTCGGCACCATCTGGCGCACCAGCCTGGGCATCGGCGTCGTCTTCCCCCTTATCCTCTTCGTCCTGCGGCTCCGCCTCAAGGAGCCCGAGGAGTTCACGCGCAACAGCATGAAGTATGCCAAGACGCCGTACATGCTCGTCCTGCGCTTCTACGGCTTCCGCCTCTTCATCGTCAGCCTCATCTGGTTCATCTACGACTTCTCGGCCTATTCCTTCGGCATCTACTCGTCCACCATCCTCGCCAACATATACGACTCGAGCTCGGCGCCCCTCACGACCGTATTCGGCTGGAACACCGTCATCAATCTCTTCTACATCCCCGGAACCATGCTCGGCGCCCCTGTCTCGGACTGGCTCGGCCCCCGCTACGCGCTCGCCCTAG
Source organism: Coniochaeta sp. PMI_546 (assembly GCA_021432605.1). NCBI lineage: Eukaryota > Fungi > Ascomycota > Sordariomycetes > Coniochaetales > Coniochaetaceae > Coniochaeta > Coniochaeta sp. PMI_546. The sequence goes on along the minus strand of MU271155.1, from coordinate 38,540 downwards.
GCGTGACCCTCCAGGCCGTCGTCGGCTTCATCATGGCGGGTGACTACGGCAACCTTTCCCAGCCGGGCATGGTGGGCGCCTTCGCCGTCGTCTACGGCATCTTCCTCGCCCTAGGCGAGCTGGGTCCCGGCAACAACATCGGCCTCATCGCCGCCAAGACGTGCGCCACTGGTGTGCGCGGGCGGTACTACGGCATCGCGGCCGCCGTCGGCAAAATCGGCGCCTTTGTGGGCACGTGGGTGTTCCCCTACATCGTGGCAGCGGGCGGCGACAGCGACAAGCTGCAGGCACAGTATCCCTTCTATGTCAGCTCGAGTCTGTGCGTGCTGAGTGCCGCTCTGGCGCTGTTCTGCCTGCCACACATCGGGCAGGATACGATTACGTTCGAGGACGCGAGGTTCAGGGCGTACCTCGAGAGCCACGGTTATGATACCCGCCAGCTGGGACTGAAGAAGGGCGAGAGTCTTGACTCTATTGAGGCGGTCGGCGCTACGGAGACGAAGGCCTAGTGGGCGAAGATGTGAATGGTTGATGGATGTCGGCGTGCGGATGTGGCGACTTACATTGAGTGTTGGATACGCAATTACGCAACCTAGGCTATATTTTACATTATCGCGAAGGTTAATGTGACGACATTCATTCCTGAATGTCGTAGCGAGGAGGGCTTGATGGCAGTTGTTATTTCTGGCCTGATAGATTACGTTCGTACATGATACCACTATTTCTAGCTAACTTTATGATCCAACGGACGCTTTGCACCTTGGAATAATTCCCCTACGCACGTGCGCTTTGTGATATCTCGCACATGTGAACAAGCGGCACAGCCACCAGCGTCATCACCTTGTGTAATCTCTCACATCATCCTCATCTCACCTACAGCTCAGGCATAATCTAATCCAACTCCACACCCGCCAACGCCTCGCTAATAAATGCATCACCTTGATCAGCTCCACCTCTTATCCTATCCGTCTGTGGCACCGTCTCTCTCCCCAAATCCTCCTCTCCATCATCGCTCCTGCTCCCTTCGCTCTCCGTCTCGGGCGGCGTTTGCAAGCCCGATATCCCCCTCACTCCCAGATTCCTCTTGAGCATACACATCTCCACTGTGATACCGGGCCCAAACGCGCACCCAACCACATAATCCTTCACCACTCCCCCCGGCGCGAGCGCATCCATCTCCTTACTCCTCAAACGATCCAGCACGCTGAAGACCGTCGCCGAGCTGGAATTCCCATGGTTGATATACGTATCATAGCTAGCCCTCATGTGCTCCGGGCTGATCCCCAGCGCCTTCTCCGCGCCCGTCAGAATGGTCGCTCCGCCGGGGTGCATAGCCCAGTCGAAATCTGCCGGTTTCGCGTAGGACTCGGGCAGCGGCGGGAGGTCCCTTATTAGCGTCTCGTACGTCGGGAGAACCACATTCTGTGCCAGCTTCGGCACCCGCGGCGAGAGCACCACCTTCCACCCGCTGGGATGCACGTCGAATCCCAGGTCCTCCTCCGTGTCGGGTATTGTCCTGTTCTCCCACCCTAGCAGCTCGTACACCGGCGGTGCCTGGTCGCCGACCCCATTGCCGAGAACCACCGCGCTAGCGCAATCGCTGAACAGCGCCACCCCGATGCGCGTCTCCTGCAGCTCGTTGACAGAGTCCAGCTCGCTGCGCACCATGGTCGTGCTGATCTCCGTGGCCATGACGAGAACCCTCGCCGCCTTCCCGCGCGCGCGATGGCCCAATGCAAGGTTGGCCGCCGTCCGCAGCGCGGCGAGACCGCCAGAGCATCCGATCCCGTGGAGCAGGACCTTCTCCGTCTCGGGCCGCAGGCCCAGCTCCTTTGCGACGAAGTGGTCGTACCCCGGGTTCGCGCTGTCTGTGCACGTGGTGGAGACCACGTGCGTCACGGCCGCGGCATCCACGCCCGCCTCCATGAGCGCCTTCCGCGCCGCGCTCACGGCGAGGGGCACGCCGTCTGTCATGAACGTCTTGTGCAGCTCGGTGATGGTAGGTGCCTGCGCCTGATTGACGAGCGGATGGTCTGGGGTGCCGATGCTGGAGCGTGCGTCGATGCCTGTGAAGCGGTTGATGGCGAGGACTTTTTGCATGCTTGGAGTGTCGGGGTAGAATCTCTTGGATAGCGTCTCGACCGAGTCTGGTTTGAGGGCGTAAGGGGGGTATTGCGTGCCTAGACCCATGATGGAGAGGCCAAGCTCCCGAGGGAAGCTTGGGGCTGCCATTGTGTGCGATTTCGTGATGAGATGAGCGCGGGAGTGGGATAGATGGTGTTGCTAGGCGATTACGGCCTCCGACGAGGTCAATTGGGTTCTTAAGTTGAGTGCAGATAGCTCAGCGCCAGTGGTAGAGGAGCGGAAGATGACGACCCCGAGATAGCACCGCTCAGATCTGCACGCGACCACCGCGACAATGTGGCTGCGCAAACGTGCTTGCAACCTGTGCCGACCTGTGATTGCGTGTAGAACTCAATGAATCAGGATGTCAATAAGCACTAGGAGCTGCCAGATACGATCGCCACCGAAAGCTGTAAGGGCTGGAAAGTTGGGTCATCACAACGAGAGTCGGGGTCGGAGCTTCTATTGTTTGAGCAGGAGAGACAATCAGCCCGAGCTACTGCTGGGAGGCGAACTCGCAAGCCGAGGCACTTTGGAAACAAGACTTAGACTTAGGTACAGTAATCGTACTAAGGTAGGTAGCAAATGGCACCGGAGGCAAAACACACGGAATTAATTGGATGAAACGGAGGAGTGGTGAGTGGACGATGCAACTTGCAACTTGCAACAGGGCGGGATAACCTGCTGGGGGGCAAGGACCTGCCGCTAAACACCGCCTTCCTTTGCAATTGTGTCCAAGGCAAGTAACACTAGCACGCTCGGTAGTGGCCAGTAGGGAAGTCATGGTGACACTTGGCTGCCGCGCAAGTGAAACGCGAGCGGTGTGTCGTGGTCGTCATAGCTGCCACGCTGCAGAAGACCTGTCCCAACAAATTCCGAATCGGGAAGTGTGAATCTGAATCCAATGATACCGGTACCGGTACGTAGCACGGCCAAGCCCGGCCAGGGGCAATTGTCCCGTGCCCTGAGTCTGGCAGACAGTGGCCAGGATTTCAAGCTGGATGGTACCTGCTGCTGATGCGGTCTATCTGGCAAATCATGATTGAAATGGCATGTGAGGCGGTTGCTTTCTTGGCTCGCGCCGGTGCGGGGGTGTGTGGAGGGGCAGCCAGTCGTAGCTGTTGTCATGATGAATCATCATCGTACCTTCAAAGGGTGGTTGGTCGATGTTTTACAGGTTGCAGTTTTCAGTTCCTTATTCGTAAAGTCCCTAAGATAGATAAGGTAAGCTGGTATTGCATGGCGCCGGGTATGTCAACTACGAAGAAAAGAGATATTTAGTTAGGATGACAGCAAGGTCGCTGTAATGCGTACTCACATGCGATAGATCCAGCAAGTGGATCATCGGCCGCCCAGCTCTGCAATTTGTGCCCCGGTGTTATGCCAGCGGGCACTGTATTGCAGTAGATAAGGTACCTTAGCTAAACCTTGCCTCGGATCCGACTCCGAAGTGCCAAGATCGGACATTCGAGGTCTTGGCTCCTTCCCGGTCCGCCGACAAAACCCACGCCAAGACCGGGCAATGGACTGACGAATTCACCTGACTCTGCAGCGAAACATATCTATCCCTTCCATGGTTCCACGGCCTTGCAAGGCTACGACCGAGGAGACACTCTGGCTTTGCTCGAGGGTTGTTTTGCTGTGCTACGATGGATGGAGAAGATCTGACCCGTCTAGCATGTCACCAACCATGGCACATATATCGTGTCTGACAAACGTCGTGACTGTCGGGCAGGCCATACCTTAGTCATACACAAGAGTCACCTCACTGCCTCAACTGTGGTCTCGCATCATGGATAACTGCGAAGTGAATCAATGACTGATACTGATATGGTCACATGCTCGTGATGGCAAGGAAGCAAAACCTAAAGTATCGCAAGGGTACATTGCCGGCATGATAACCTTCGTCGGCAGCCGAGATAGCAGTCAGACCAAGAAGAGACGTAGACAAAATAGATAGGTACATTTACAACTCTAGCCGTCGTCTACGAATGCACAATTTTACAAGAACCGGCGTTGTTTCGACGGCCTATTGCCGACCAATCACAACGCCAAGCCTCGCGACCACCAACCTCTGCCACGCACGATCAACCGCCACGCCCTCACTGTACAACACAACACACACACCCAATATCTTCATTCAGTCTCTACATGCCCGGTGAGATCAAAGCGCCCTTGCGCTTCTCGTCGGCCTTCCAGCCGCCAGCAAATGCAGGACCCTCGTTCTCCTGAGCGAACTTCTGCATGCGCGCCTCGAGCTCGGGGCGGAAATGCCGGATGAGACCCTGAATCGGCCATGCGAAAGCCTCGCCGAGAGCTGTGTGTCAAAGTCAGCAAAAACCATAGTCTCGATATGGGGGATCGATCAAATTCAAACTCACCGCAGATAGTGTGACCCTCAACCTGCTTCGTCAGCTCCTGCAGCATATCAATCTCCCTCTCGCGGCCCTGTCCCTTCTCGAACCGCGACATGATCTGCTCAGTCCACTTGCTTCCCTCACGGCAAGGCGTGCACTGCCCGCAGCTCTCGTGCCTGTAGAAGTGGCTCAGCCGAGCGATAGCACGCACGACATCGGTGCTCTTGTCCATGACAATCACGGCCGCGGTACCCAGACCGGACTGGCTGTCCTTGAGCGCGTCGAAGTCCATCAATTGGTCGTCGCAGATGTGCTTGGGCAGGATCGGCGTCGACGAGCCGCCGGGGATGACGGCTAGCAGGTTGTCCCACCCGCCGCGAACGCCGCCGCAGTGCTTGTCAATCAGCTCGCGCAGCGGGATGCTCATCTCCTCCTCGACCGTGCACGGGTTGTTGACGTGTCCGCTGATGCAGTACAGCTTGGTACCGCTGTTGCGCTCGCGGCCAAACTGGGCAAACCAGTCGCCACCGCGGCGGCAGATGGTCGGTGCCACGGCCACGGTCTCCACGTTGGCTACTGTCGAGGGGCATCCGAACAGACCGACAGCGGCAGGAAATGGAGGCTTCAGTCTCGGCTTGCCGGGCTTGCCCTCGAGCGACTCGATGAGCGAGGTCTCTTCGCCGCAGACGTAGGCACCGGCACCGCGATGGATGTAGACGTCAAAGTCGTAGCCTGAACCGCACGCGTTCTTTCCGATCAGACCTTCCTTGTAGGCTTCGTTGATGGCGTTCTGCAAAATGGCGGCTTCCTGGATGAACTCGCCGCGGATGTAGATGTAGGCCGCCGTGGCGTTCATGGCCCGTCCGGCCACGAGACATCCCTCGACGAGCTTGTGGGGGTCCTTGCGCATAATCTCGCGGTCCTTGCAAGTGCCTGGCTCGCCCTCATCGGCGTTCACCACGAGGTAGCGGGGCTTGGTGTCCTTGTCCCAGTCCTTGAAGTTCATGAAGGACTGTGTGTACCGTTAGCACAGCTCCTTACACAATAGTAGGGGCCAGAAGAGAATGAAACGCACCCATTTAAGACCCGAAGGAAAACCAGCTCCTCCACGACCCCTCAATCCCGAGGCCTTAACCTCACCGATAATCCAATCGTGCCCCTTGAGCAATATTTCCTTCGTCTTGTGCCAGTCGCCCATCTTCTTCGCGTGCTTCAGGTCGGGCGGATAGCGTCCGTACAGGTTCTGGAAAATGCGGTCCTGGTCCTTGAGACCGCCATACTTGCGTGGCTGCGTGGGTGCCGCATCCTGAACGGTTGCGAAATTCCGCGACTGTTGTGTGGTGCCGACCTGGCTCGACGAGACCGCGACGGCCCGCGAGAGGGCCTTGGTGGAAGGCGCTGATGTCCGTGACAGCATCTTGTCCGCTCAACTGAGCAGCGTTGTGATGCCAATTGGCGGTTGGTGGGAGGTAGCTGTCTAATGGTTGGCGATCGGAGGTGAAGCAAGAATGGGTTGAGGTTCAACTTGGCTCGAAGCGGCTTTGAGGTCCCGGAATTGGAGAGGTGGTGATTGGTTGCCACGGCTAACCCTGTGGGTCGTGGCAAGAGAGCTCTGGCGCTTGGACCACCGATTACCTCACCATTCTGCCATTCTCGACAAGCTGGTAGCCGCCAACTGTCAGCCATTTTCTGCCAGCTGTCTTTCAATGACGAGCTTCAACATCCGACCCTCTGTTGAGGTGCGACGACGACGCGATGAACGATAAATCAACTCAATCAAGACTCGAACTTGCGAATTCATGACACTCCAAGTGATGCATTCTCCTCACCTCTACCTCAGATAGCAGCAACAGCTTCCTCCACCACCACAATGGCCTCTGCCAACCCGTCCGCTGCCAAGCGGCACTCCATCCTCCCTCCAATATCCCAGTCCGGCCCCAAGCCACCCGTGTCCTTCTCCTCGAGCATAACAATCTCCGATGGCGCCGTCTTGACCGGAACGAATCCCATAATCATCAGTTCCGAGTCTGTGATACACCCCCGAGCCAGGCTCGACTCTATGGGCGGCACCATCTCCATCGGCCGCCGATGCATCATCCACGAACGCACTCGGATCGGCCACATGGGTTCCGAAGGGAGGATATCGCTGCAAGAGGGTAACAAGGCTGTTACCCTAGACGACTACGTCACTGTCGAAGTCGCTGCTGTGGTCGAGGCTGGCGGCACGGTGCTGGGAGAGGGGACTGTGGTCGGTGTTGGAAGTAAGATTGGACGCGGTGCTGTCGTTGGCAAGGTGTGTATATCTGAGATGGCTCCTCCGAGAAAATCGAAGAATGACAGCTGACCTGAATAGTACTGCACCATCACGCCGCAAAGCGAAGTTCCAGAGGGATCCAGGATACCAGACTTCACCGTCGTTTACGGCAACGGCCAGCGGAGACAGGATAGGAGAGGTGTCTCCGCCTTGATGAACAATGCTCAGAAGCAGCAGATCGCAGTATTGCGGAGGTTGATACCCAGCAAACCTGAGAAGTTTCATTGATTTTCGGTATGGTGTGCTTTTGTAGTTTTAAGATACCCCTGACGCCTTGCTTTTTCGGTCGAATCGTCCCATTCTAGCCTTGAATTGTCGAGGTCATAAAATATATCGTCCCTTCGTGACTCTACAGGTACCTAGTCTTCATCCACTCGCTCATTCTCAATCCCGGATTAAGCCCGTTCTCAAGCCACCACTTCCTTACGCTCTTCTGATCCCCAAGCGAATCTTCCAGTGCCTCCTCAATATCCGCACTCTTGTACTCAACCTTCTTCGCCCTCCTTCCTTCCATTCCAGGCAGCTCGCCATGCGCATACTTCTTCCACCAGTCCAAAACATCTATATACGAGTGAAACGTCGGATCACACAAGACCTGCGCGTCGAACTGGATGTTATCGTCCCCCCTCAACTCTCTCCACAGCTCAAGCACCTCCACCCTGCCCCACCGACTAGCCATCTTACATAGATGCTCGTGGTGGCCCGCCGCAATACCGCTTTCTTCCCACCACCGGATGACCGCCAGCTGGCCCCACTGCGCAGCACCTAGCAACGACCTCCCCGGTTTCAGAACAATCGACGGATCCTGGAGGGATGCTTCCCTCCACCACTCCAGCACGTGGAGGTGGCCTTTGGAACTCGCCTGCTCGAGCGCCGCTTCGGTGTATTTGAGCGGCAGGCCGGAGCACCGCCACCACTCGAGCACGTGGACGAAGCCCTTCGCCGACGCGCCGTTCATGGCTTCGGCGTCGTACTGCTTGTCCAGGAAGGAAGGGGAGCGGGCCCACCAGTCGAGGATGTCGGTGCGGCCGTAGTAAGCCGAGGCTTTGGTGGGTATCGTCCTGCCGTCGAAGCACTTGAAGATATGCGGGCAGTTGGCCTCGATGTAGGATAGGACGTCCCGTAATGCAAACCTGAAGATCAGATGCGTCGCCAGCGCTGACAGATCGTGAAAAGTCGACGGCGCCTCAGAGAGCTTCTTACACACAGCCTTTGTGTCAGCCGTCAGGAGCGTCCACTCCAACTCGTGCATGAACACCTGTAACGGATCATCGGGGTCCTTGGGATGCAGTCTCCACCCCTGACTCGTCGGCATCTCCAGCGTCGTAAAGACACCCAGTGCCTGCGCCAGCTCCCAGTCGTTCGTGTACTCGAGAATAATACTCCAGATTTCTGGTGGCAGTTTGGTGACCAGTGCTCTGCCGTTGTGAGTGAGCATGCCCTGCTGTATGGCCACGTCGACGTCGTGACCGAGCGAGAGCAGATCGGCCTGGTTCTTTATGATGCCGACCACGTCGTTGAAGCCTTCCCATATGACGATGCGCTTGGTGTTGGAGCCGTCGTAGTGCCAGAGTATTGGCGGCATGACGCGGATCCAAGCCCATTTGCGGTGCAGCTTGCTCATTTGCCTCTTGGTCACCGGGTTCTCCCACATGTGAGTCGTCATGCCCGGCACGAGTAGGATGCGTTTTGACACATCCCATCCACGGAGGACTTCAAGCAGTAAAGTATCGGCGTGCCCATCGAGCATCTTGGCGAGGTTATCGGCATCTAGCGGAGCGATGACCAGGAGGTCTGCCCACTCCACCAGGTCGTAGGCTTGATACTGAGCCGAATCAATGTCCTTGGAAGAGGAGCTCTCTGGTCCGGGGCCCCTCCTGGTAGCTCGGTTCTGCAAGACAATAATCTCCTGTGCCAGGCGGTGCGTCATGTCGTCCACGATCGCCCGGATCGTGATCTGCTTCTCCTTAGACAAGCGGACGGCGATAGATTGAGCGAAGGCTACATCCTTAGGCCCGTTGGCAGCTACGAGAAGACGTAGCTTCCGTGGTTTCTGGATCTCGTTGATAGAGGCGGTTGAGCCTGCGCGGTTGGGCACATGAGACCAGCCGGCTATCGGTGACGCCATGGGCGTAAGCTGGCTGCTGGAGCCAAGATAGGCAGATACCTGGTAATGCGTGAAAAAAAGTGGTGAACTGAGTATTATGCCAAAACTCGCTGTGCCCGATTTGTTGATGCCTACACGCAAGGGCTGTGTTGCCCAACGAAGCCCAACGGCCACAGATTGGGTTCTGAGCCTCGGTGGCGGTCAGTCTAGTCCAAGCAAGAATTCTTTGTTCTCGATAAGATAAAAGCGTCCGTCTCAGACTTTCTCGAATAGTCGTTTTCCGCTGTAAGGATCAAATCGTGGTTGAGGGCACAATCTAGTCTGTGAAGTAGGAAGGGCGATAGTGTGATGTCGGAAAGTCGTCTGAACCGGGGCGGGATGATTTCGCCTGTAGATCGTTGGTGGTGTTACACAACTGCAATAGGACTGACGTCCCTCTGATGAAGGGTGCTCCACACGCCTTGTTGGTCCCTGCTGAGAATATTTCCCCGGCTAGAAGAAGTTATTTTAGTGGGTCTAGACGACTTAGGAAGCATCGTTCTGTGATTGGCTGCGAAAACCTCACTCTATTCACACGTAACCACGATATCCATATATCATCCTATAGACATGAACGCAGTATAAAACAAGTAAGTCAGTAGATAACCATTAGAAACTCTTTGATAGACAATGACTTAGAAAGAACGGTAAGACAAGCCTCTACCTAAACGCTATACCTCCATCCCATCCCCATCAAACCTAACGATCCAGTCACACAGTGAGATGTGCTTGCCTGACGTGTCGTCATGTTACGTGGTTACAGTTCGCGGGAGCCAATTGGTTCTCTATGGGACCGTGCTTTCCGCCGGCCTCTCCAGTTCTCCATCAGTGAACCCTTACTCACTCCAGATCTGCGTGCCTCAGCCTCACCTGTATCGTACTGTACAGGGAAACTATCAAGGCAAGAGATGAGCCAAATACGAGCCAAGCGAGGAGATGTATCTCTGCGGGTGAGGTCGGAGCCATGTTGGATCTGTCAGTGCGGAGCAAGAGTTTGCTTTTAAGAGAACTTACAAGAAGTTTTTGGGGCTATTTTACCTGTTTAGTACGGCATAAGCCATGCGTAGATATACTTGCCAGCTTCTTGGATTCATCACTTCCCTTCCAAACATGACAAAGAACACCATACAATGCTATTTTGTGGACTAAGCTTAGCATGTTTTGCTGACCTTTGTCTCAACGAAGTGAGACTCACATCAAGATAGATATTGTGAACAGATGCATTGTCTATGGTCCATATCTCACAAATTGTAGCATGAAGTGCTATAGGTCGTAGGACTCGATTTGATGATTGGACACAGTCTGAAAAAGAAACACATCTTCGGTCTTGCATTTTGGTCTAGTAAATCAAAGTTTGTCACTTACAAGTTAGCACCGTCAGTGGTAATGTTGTTGCAGCTGGAACTAGTGAGATGTTTCCCTCCTATTCCGGCTCCTCAACGTGCTCTATGACAGTTTATGGCATCGAAACCTACAGAGGGTGTTACCATGGACCCTGAACCTAACGGGCGACGACAGGAGACCTTAACCAAGCTTCAAATCATGCCGTGACCCAGGAGTTTGACAACGATGGAGAGTTCCTTTGCCGCACTATCAAAAAGAGATGACACCGAGATGGAATGTGCTCTCAAGGCGAGCGATAGTTTTAAAGCTACATGTGTATATCTCGTTTGAGGAATTCATCTACTCTATTAATGACCTTATATCACAATTAAACAGGCATGAAAGAGCTACAAAAATGACACGTCCAAACTTAAAGCAAGGGTTCTATCAAACATCTAGTCATAGTCCAGAAATCACAAGCTTCGTCTAAAGCTTGAAGGGAAGAGAAATACTCCCTGTTTAGCACCGACCAGAACCTAAATGCTCAATGCACAAACTCAAAGCTACAGAACAAACAGCTTTCACTTCGGGTTCATTCTACACATAAAGGCATTGTTCTGGCCCCATGGATCGCAACAAACAATCAAGTCACTGTATAAATCAGGCTCGTACCACAGTCATCACTGCCTGCCATGCTTATCCGTAAGTCAAAGTGGTTTCGCGGGCGTCGTGCAAACAGACAACAACAAGCAGCAGGCACTCCGCGATTCAGAAATCTTATCCGCGCTCTGTCACCAATTGTATCCTTCACCACCATGCCCTTTTCCTCCTCATCCCCACAGACGGAGGCCGCCCGGTTCCGTGCCGAATACCACCTTGAGACGTTGCGTCTGCGAAACCAGTACCATGATAACTCGGTCTCGGAGGCGCAAGCTTTCATCGACACATTTATCCGCTCACGGTGGGGTGAGCACCTCTGGGCCAGCTTGAAGGTGACCTGCAGCTTGACCATGATTGAATTGCAAGATATTGGACGGTTGTGCCGTGAAGAGGGGATTCGAGAATGTGGGAGTCTTATTAGGGTGCCATTCATACACCAGGAGATTGCTGCCGCTTTGTGGGAGTATCTGGCTACTGCTCATGGAAGGCTAAATGGAGAGGAGCCAGATGAGCAAGAGGTTTTTGAGAGGGAGGTAGCCGTCGCAGTGGCCAGGGAGGAACATGACAAGAGGCTGGAAGATAAATCCCAGTATCCAGGCCGTGGTACACCGTGCTGCGTTTTCTGCATGGGGAAGACTGACCAGATCTGCCAGCTTCCGCCTGATAGGCCAAACCATCATAATCAGTCGAATCCTCGAAGTCAGACTGGCAGCCTGAATGAGGTCTTTTGGCAGAGTGACGAGATGATCTGTCCTTGCCGAAAGACATATGAGGATACAACCGAATCCAGTGTTCATGGCTCAGAAACATCGGCTGAGGGACGCAAAGCCGGGATATCAGAGATATCGTCTTCGAAAGCGTCATCAAGGAGCAGCCTTTCGCAAATATTTGTGTGGGGGCGACGGACTTCAACTTAGAACGCTCACAAGAGATATGCCTCTGGGGATGGTTGAAAGGAGGTTTAGGTTGTGGGTTGAATATTGACTTGGTTAACTCGTTCAGCATGGCGTTGAGGCTCGAATCATTTGCGCCTTAGTGGTATCTTCGTCAATTTGACCAGAGAGTATGCAGCTGAGGGCAAGGAGAATGTGATAAGAATGATAGTTGACCATTGGCCAAAAAAAGCTTGATGACCTTTGTGCCATTGAAAACGGCTCGTCCAGGTCGGGTTCGATCATACTGTGATGTTATGTGAACAACAGCTTAGAAGCCGTCAATGTCCAAGCCATCAACCTTGCCCAGGAACTGTCCCTCAACACCCTTGAGCAACTCATCGATGTCCACGCCACTGCCAGTGATGTACTTCTCGCTGACACCTGCGTTCACCCTCTTGGACAGTAGCGCCCTCAGCTCTGCCTTGAGGGCACCAACTTCAGCCTTCGTCAGCTCCCTGTCCTCCTTCTCCTTCCTCTTCCGTCCACTTCCCCTGCCTCCCCATTTGCCAGCCTTGTCGAGATCCTCGCTGTCATAGTCGACACCTAATTCTTCGGCAGCAGCCTTCATCCAATTTTCGTCCTTGTTACCTCTCTCTTTGGCCAGCGCTGCGTCAGCAATCTTCTTGGCTAGAACGACACGCTCCCTGAGACGTGACACTAGCTTGCGATCAATGTCGATTGTCCGCACAAAGAAGCCCGGTGTGTCTTTGTCGCTTTTCTGTCCCGCTTGTCTGGCCTTAGATTGGGCCGCGGCATGGACCTTTGCCACCAGTCTGCGAGTGGACACGACCTCGTCCGGCCCGCAAAGAAGGATACTCAGGCCTGAACTCGAGGCTCTTGCGGTGCGGCCGGAGCGATGGACGTATGCATCTGCAGCTCGAGGCACATGGTAATGTACGACGAGTTCAATGCCAGGGATATCGAGCCCACGAGCAGCAACATCTGTCGCCACCAAGATGGGGGCATGCTTGGCACCTGAGTTGGCAGCTGCTGTGAAGCGTTCGAGAGACCGAAGGCGAGCCTTTTGCGCCATTTCTGAGTGCAGTGCGATTGCTGGCAGTCCCAGGTTTTGCAAAAATGGTACAATGCGGCGGACTGAGCTGATCGAATTCGTGAAGACCAGAGCTCTCCTCTTCGGTTGGAGGAGAAGCAGCGCGTAGAGATACAAATCCTTTTCCATGGCGCCGCACTCGACCAGGCCTTCTCGTAGTCGTTGTGCCATCTGCGAGACGGGGTTAACGTCGATAAACTTCGGCTCCGTCCGAAAGTTCAACTTCTTCAGCAAGTATTCCATGGATTGTGCTTCGTCCACGAGCTCATACTTGCCCTTTCCAGCTAGCTTCTGTTGCAGCGCCTTGTTGAATGTTGCCGAAAAGACAAGTGTTTGCCTTATAGACTTTGCGTCCTCTTCATCACCCTCATCATCCTCATCTTCGTTCGTTGTGGTTCGATCCAAGGCTTTCAGGATCTCTTCTGCCTCCTTGAAGTGCCCTTCTGAGAGCAGCCGATCGGCCTCGTCCACCACCAAGAAGCGGATATGTCTGAAACCCTCGAGTAAAGAGTTACTGCCGCTGATGACCTCCCACAAGCGACCGGGGGTTCCGATAACAATTTCAGCCTTTTTCAGCTGCCGCTGCTGTTTCTCGACGGACAGTCCGCCAGTGACTGAGCAAATATACGGTGAGACCAACATCCCAGCGCAGAGGTTCTTGATATGCGTCGTGATCTGGTGTGCTAACTCTCTTGTCGGTGAAAGAATCAAGGCAATCGGGTCCCTTTTTTCCAAATCCTTCTCGGTTCCCTCGCGGCTGCTGAGCCATTGCTCAACAATCGGTATCCCGAAGGCCAGTGTCTTTCCAGATCCGGTCGAAGCCTTTCCGATGACATCGTGTCCCTGAAGTATTGCTGGGATAGCTCTGGATTGGATAGCTGTGGGCTTAGCAAATTTCAGACGAGACACCGCCGCCATCAAGTCAGGTGATAAGTCTAGTGGTGCCCAGGCGGAGACGTCAGTGCCATCGTCGTCTACCACCTCTTCCAGCTTTGTAAAGTCCACGTCGAGCTCCGAGTCATCTTTTGAAGAATTGGGTTGTTCTTTCTTTTCTTTCTTGTCCTTTTTTTCCGTCTTCCTCTTCTCCTGTTTATCATTCTTTTCCTTCTCAGTTCGCGCAGGCTTCTCCTGTTTCGTTTCTACCGTCTTGCTCTTCTGCGATTTCACAGCCTTTGTTTCTGAACGGGGATTTTCAGTCGTTGCAGCTCTTGTAACTTCAGATGTAGGCTTATCAGCCTCCGGTTCGTCGTCGAATCCTTCGAATGCCTCGCCACCTTCGCTGTCGTCTGTCGTGGCCGCGGTGGCAGTGACCTGATGTCCTGTTAGCGTAGTCTAAGCATTCTCTCAGTGACTTCCGCACTCACAAACGAAACCGTATCTCCTTGGCGAACGACATCAACTCCCTCTACCTCCTCGAGCCCATAGAAGCCCTCGGCATCGTCAAACATCTCGGGTACATCCACGGTTTTCCATCGTAGCTTGTCGACTGCGACAGGGCGTTTGCCCTTTATTTGTTGTGGCTGTTGCGTCTTCCGGCGCTTCAGGGGTGCTTCGCTTGCACCCTGCTTTCGCTTCTTCCTGTTGGTATCCATGATTGCCTCTACCGATGCGTAGCAAATGGAGGTTTCAATACACCGAGAGTTATGCAAAAGCCCAGAAAATTTTGGAGCTGTCTCTGTCTGAAGTTTACGGCGGGGTCCGCCATTGCGCACAGACCACACCTTATTCCAGCCCTACGGAAGTCTCGAAATTTTGCAGGTCTTGGCCGCACCAGCCAATGGACGAGGGCAGACATTGTGAGCTTTCACCTCATCCAACAGCTAGCGGACTACAAGGCCTTCCGATATCTACAAACAGTCAAGATGGGCAAATCATCCAAGGACAAGCGAGATGCTTACTATAGACTAGCCAAAGAGCAAGGCTGGCGAGCAAGAAGCGCATTTAAGCTACTGCAGCTTGATGAAGGTTTACTATCTCTATCCCCTTGCTCTCATCTCGTACACATACCTAACTCCCATCACAGAGTTCAACCTTTTCGAAGGAGTCACTAGAGTAGTCGACCTCTGCGCCGCCCCAGGGAGCTGGTCTCAAGTTCTCTCGCGAGTGCTCATCAAAGGCGAGAAATTCGGCCGCACAGCATGGCAAGATCGTGAAGCCAAGTTCCGCCAGCAGATGCTCGGCCTCTTCTCAGAAGAAGACCAGCCATCACAACACCATATCTCGACCTCGCAGCAAGATGAGGCCTTGAAGCCCCGTAAAGACGTCAAAATCGTCGCAATCGACCTGCAGCCCATCTCCCCCCTCCCCGGTATCATCACCCTTAGAGCAGACATAACCCACCCCGCCACAGTGCCCCTCCTGCTCCGCGCCCTGGACCCGTCCTACGCCCCCTCTACGGCTCGCAACCAACAAGCCTCCTCCCCCGTTGACCTCGTCCTCAGCGACGGCGCACCAGACGTGACCGGCCTGCACGACCTAGACATCTACGTGCAGTCGCAGCTCCTCTTCGCCGCGCTCAACCTAGCTCTCTGCGTCCTGCGGCCAGGCGGCAAATTCGTCGCCAAGATTTTCCGCGGTCGCAACGTGGACTTGCTCTATGCCCAGCTCAAGGTCTTTTTCGAGCACGTCCATGTCGCCAAACCGCGGTCTTCCCGCGCCAGCAGCGTGGAGGCGTTTATCGTGTGTCTTAATTTCCAGCCACCAGAGGGGTTCAAGGCGAGTTTGGAGGAGCCGCTTGGGGTCGGGAATAGATTACCTGAGATGGTGCGCGAGAGACAAGCACAGCAGCCGGTAATAGCGGATACGGTGCTACAGAACCCGGTGACTGGAGCATGGGATTCTAGGCCGGAGAACAGCCACGTTGCTGACAAGAAGGGTATCATCGACGTTGCAGTTGAGGACCTCACAGTCGACAAGAACAAGGACATAAGGTGGATTGCCCCCTTCATCGCGTGCGGCGATCTTTCGGCCTTCGACTCGGACGCCTCCTACCAGCTCCCCGACAACCACGTCTCACTGGATCCGGTACAACCACCGACCGCACCGCCCTATAAGCGCGCACTAGAAATCAGGAAAGCGCTCGGCGGCGCGTACGGAAAGACTTCAATCAGGAGCTGAACTTGGAATTACCCTCCCTCAAATCCTATCATCAATCGATATCTCCATATCTAGTGTGAAGGCGCAGCCGGACCGGCCCTCTGCATGAAAGCCAGCTTCCCTGGCTGCACCACCTCCATCCCCAACGTCTTCTCGTACAACCGCACAGCATTGGGGTCACCCGTCAGGAGCAGAAACCGTCGCAGTTCAGGCCACGAGTTCAGGACATCATTCAGACACTCCATCATCCATTTCCCAAGACCTTTGCCCTGGTGCTCGCGCAGGATGTAAACATCGGTTAAGTAGGCAAAAGACACATAGTCCGTCACCAGCCTAGCGAAGCCGATCATGGGATATGAGGGGGGACCTGGACATGAGTCAGGTTGTGAAAATGCTTGTTTTCAGGCGGGGTGATGCCTTACTGGCAACATCAGCTGTCTGGTCATCGACGATGTAGAGGCCAATGCAAAGGGAATAATCAACCATCTTGCGCAGCTCGGCTTCTGGTACTGCTCGTGCCCACCAGAGCATGTCGGAACCAAGAGCGGTATTTAAGGCATTCAATTGTATATAGTTGGGGTCTGTTGTACAGAGAAACTTCTCGTCGGCATGGCTTCGAAACCAACTTTTCAGTTCGCTTGCTGGGAGCATTGCGCACTCGGCTCAGGGTAAAAGTACAGCAAAAGCAATGTAAATGGAACAATGTGAATCTTTTCAAATCACCCTTTATATGTGCGTGTGGCAGTGATGATGGGGATCGATGTCGCGCCGTCCCAAACGAGCCCCACGTTGACCCGAGCCAGAGTTTGACTCATCCCGCTCTGCCTAGCGCTCTTCTGCAGGGGCTGGCCAATCGCTATGACGCCGGATGCCGACACTTTTGCTGACCTCCTGCATACATGTCTCAGCTGTCGGAAGACGGAAGCACACCCGTTGCCGGCGGCTTGGCCCCTGATTAGGCCTGATCGTCTCGATTTCCCGTCCGTCCGCGATGATGCTGACCATGCAGATAAAGGCACCGGTCACCCCGATGGCCGCGATTGCGAATTGTCTTTGCAAAGCAGACTCGATTCTCGCACCATGGCCGGCAGTATGATCCTCCAGCTCCTCGACGCCCTAACGACGGGACGCGTCATCACTGCTGTGTGCCTCTTCTTTCTTGGCGCGTTCATAGTCGATTTCACATGGAAACCACGGTACCCGGCGGAACTGCCCCGGATAGGCTATGGCGACGGCGTTGTTGGGACGATGAGGAATTGGATTGGCTATGTGCTTTACTTCAACGACTGGGTTGCTGAGGGTTATGAGAGGGTACGTTACGTCCCATTGGTTTGATCTTAGTGTTTTCGGGTGCTGACAGTACACAGTTTTCCAAGCACAACCAGACCTTCGTGGTCCCCTCTGCGGCGAGTCGACCGAACGAGATCGTCGTGCCGAGATCGCAGACCATGTGGCTGCTCGAAATGCCCGATCGCGTCGTGTCTACGCTCGAAGCACACGACGACGTTCTGTTCAACAAGTACAACTTCCTTGGAGTGGGAAGCGGCTATCCGATCAGCGTTCTACACAAGCACCTCGCGAGAAATCTGATCGGACTGATACCTGGTATACAGGAGGAGGTCCATGGCGTTCTGGACGAGATATTCGGTGTCGATACGCAAGATTGGAAGTCGGTGAACCTTTGGGAGGCATGGCTGGGTATTGTGCCACGCGTGACAAACAGAGTCCTCGTTGGAGCATCGATATGCAGGGACAAGAAGTTTTTAGAGCGCGTTGTGCTGTTTGCGGACCAGGTCGTGATGAACTCGTTCATTCTGAGCATGTTTCCCAAAATCATTCACCCGATCATGGGCAGGATTGTCACGATTCGCAACTGGTGGTCATGGTGGAAGGCGTCGAGGATTGCGCTACCAACTATCGAGAAGCGGCTGCAGGATATGATGCGCAAGCACGCCGGAGAGCCCGGTTTTGAGAATTGGGCGCCGACAGAAGACTTCATCACCTGGGTGATCAGGCAGTCCATCGTGGACGGAAATACCTCTGAGCTGGATGCTCACATGATCTCGAAGCGTCTGCTTCCCCTTGAGTTTGCGGCCATCCACACAACTGTTATTACTGGTCACAGCTTGCTCCTAGATCTGCTCTCCTCGGACCCATCACTCGGCTACCTGGACAATATCAAGGAGGAAACGGCCCGAGTCTTTCGGGAAGAGGGCGGCCGGTGGACGAAGGACGGTCTCTCACGACTATACAAGACTGACAGCGCGATTCGCGAGAGCCAGCGGTTAAGCAACTTTGCGACCTCGCTCGTCAAGCGCAAAGTTATCGCCAGGGAGGGCATCACCAACCAGGCTGAAGGATGGCATGCACCTTACGGAGCGCTATTCATGCTGAATCTGGCTGGTGTGCAGCACGACGCTGATCTCTACAGCAACCCCTACAACTACGACGCGTTTCGGTACTCGAGAGTTAGGATCGAGTATGTAGAGCGTCCGCGGGAGAAGAAGGACAAGGAGGAAGGATTACGGGTTGCAAAGCTGGGGATGGTGACGACGAGTGATGCGCATCTTGCATTTGGGCATGGGAGACATGCATGGTGAGTGGCACAATGTCGCTTAATACAACAGGTGAAGTATATCCAATGCTAACATTGATCTAGTCCCGGTCGCTTCTTTGTAGCCCATGAGCTCAAGATGGTCCTTGCGTATCTCCTGAACAACTACGAGATCAGACCTATACCAGAGCGGCCGAAACCGCAATGGCTAGGCCAGAATATCATCCCGCCATTACAGGCCAAGATCGAGGTTAGGAGGCGGAAGGGGACAATTTAAGCTGGTGACTTTTTGCTATCAGTCGCTGCTCGCCGCTTTGATTACAAGCCACCGGTACCTCTAGTGGCCGGCCATCTAAAACGAGCAGTGAATTTGGATATCTGGGACTACAGATGTTTCCTGAGTCTTAATCGGCGCCCAGGAGGCTATGTCATGTATCGCTATCTCGGACTCATCACTCAAGCGGCATCACAACGCATGAATGCGAGCTGTGATAAGGCTCTCAACCTTCAGTTCCTACGGTTAAACCTGTGTGCTAAGTCGCCAATGTCCGGATCGAGGCTGCACATGTTGCACAGGTGACAGTTGTTCATGCACGATAGTGCTGCTCGCCACTTCTTATATAGTTGGCTTCAAGCCGAAGATGACAAGACCAGAACACGAAATCAGATGCCGAAGGACTGCGCCCAGGGGACGGTCGTGACCGTGGACAAGGCCATCGGCGACTTTTCACTGACACATCTTCATGAAACTGGTGATACTCGTTTAACGTCCCCATTTTCACTTCATGTCACGGTCATGTCAAGGCATGCCGGCGTCGAAGGCCGAATGGCCAACGAAAGGCAAACAGAAACTCACCGCCTAACGAAGACAACCTAGAGGGCGTCAGGTAAAACGACGCTGTCTGAAAATAGCGGATGACCACTCGCCGTATCAATCGGCTGGGAGAAAATTATATTTACCAACGCAACAAGGTCGCCGTGACTAAGGCAAGGACGGAAAGTCACTGTTGACCTAACGGCGAGATAGAAAGCCCGTAGGTGCCGGTACATAAAGCCCACAATTAGGGAACTCACCGGCATGGAAGGCTGAGGGAAAGTCGCCTTTACCTAAGCACCCGTTAACCAGGGGCGAATTTCGCCGCTAGCGAACGGCTAGAGGAAAGTAACGCTTAAGAAGTTAAACTCTACAGCCTCTAGTTAACTTATATACGAAGATGTAAGAAGGTCGTTATTAGTTAGGTTCTAACTTAAAAAGTCGCCCTTAGTCTTTAATTAAAACCGTTATAAATATATTAGTTATATATATTATAATACGTAATAAGAAGTTTTATTTTTAAAAAGGTTATCAGGAAATAATCCAGGTAGAATATATACTTATTATAAAGGCTTCTTTTTAATAATAAATTATATAAATAATATATTTAAAGATAAAGATTAAATTAATATAAATAATAATATAATTATTATTTATTATTATTAATAAACGGTAGTTTAGATTATATTATATACCTTTACTTATTTCGTTAAGAAACCGTATTTTAAATAAAGCTGTTTCGAATATAATAAACTAATAAATAATCTTATTTTAAGATATAAGGCTTAGTAAAGATTATTATTAAGTAAAGAGAAAGAAAAAAGATATTATTTATAGTTTAAAGGTAGAGGATAAGTTTATAAATAATATATTATTATTATTATTATTATTATTACTAGTAAACGGTAACTCAAACTATATTATATACCTTTACTTATTCCGAAAGGAAACCGTATTCTAAACGAAGCCGTTTCGAGTCGGGTAAAAACCTTTAACGCTTATTTAAATCTAATTCCTTATCGTCGAATACCTAATTCGGGATCTTCCCTTGATTTATAATAAATAAGGAACTAGATTACTCGGCCTCGCCCCGCCCCCGGTCCGGCTACCTCTTAAAAACGTTTAATTATTTCCGTTATAACGTCGTCTTTACCTTATCTCGTTTACGCGTAATATTTATTTTTACTTCGCGTCTTTTATTCTCTTTCGTATCGTCGTTATTTTATTTTATTAACTTTTCGCTATCTCTTTTTCTACCGGGTCGATTTTTAATCGGTATCGATCCGTATTTATTTAGTTTTTAGAAGAAATATATTAGCCGGTATTTATCGTACCGGTTTCGTACCGACTTCCCTTTCTCGTTCCGACTTCGTACCGGTTTTCCTTCCGTCGCCTCGGCCTCGTACCGACTTTTTACCTTCGCGCTTTCTTTATACCTTCCTCGTACTAATAAACGCGCCGGATTGCGTTAAGGTACGTACCTTTCCGGGCGGCTTATACCTACTTAGTTATTTAACTTAAGCCTTCGTAATTTTTTATTTCCTTTCTTTTCTATTAACTAACTTTATTTATATATATACCTTTTTTTTTCTTACGTTTTTATATAATTCTAAGCCTTATATACGTTTATAAGTTAAATATTTATATTTTCCTAATTCCGCGTTTTAATTCAATACGTAATTTACTTACCTTTCCTTATACCTTCGTTATATAGTTTTTAAAGTTACGTTATATAGTTTCGGTTATAGTTTCGGCTCGTCTTCGCCCGGACTTCCGGTTAAATCGTAAACCGGCTTTATTAATCGTTCTATTTATACCTTTTATCTTAGTTTTTACCGGGGTTTACCGAAGTTATCGCGACCTTATCTCGATAACTTATTAACCTTTTTTCTTTTAATAATTCCCGTCCTCGTATTTTTATCGTCTCGAATTTATTAAAAATTATATCTGCTTTATAATAAAGTCGTAGCTCTTTATATAATTTTTATTAATAAGTTTATATTTCGTTATCGCCGCGACGTTATATTAACTTTTTCGCCTTCTAATATCTTTTACCTTAAGCTCGTCTTAACGTCTTAACGGCTTTTACTTACCTTATTTTAAAGCCGGTTTTAAATATACCTAAGATTTTAATACGTCGGCGCGTACCCGGAACGTTTTTATTCGACGTTTTATTAATTCGTTTTAAATTCGATTTCTTTTCGTTACGACCGTCACGCGTTTATTAAAATAAAATATTCGATCTTTATATATAACGCGGTAAATCTTTTCTTTATCTAAACTCGTTCCGATCTCGGCTAACCTTTATAATTCCTTTACGATAAAGACTTATTCCTCGTTAAGTAATCGGCTTTCTTTCGTTATTTAAACGATTCGGATAACTAAGAAATATATCGATCCGTCCGCGTTATTCTTCGCCCCGATTTTATACTAATTACGATTCTAAGTTAAAGATATTTATTTCGTTATACGTACGTAAATTATTCGTTCTGATAAGATAATTCGTAATTCCGTTACCGGTCCGTTTTCTTTTTTTAATCGTAATTCTATCGTTCCGGTTTCGTTTCCCGTTTTAGTTATAAACGACTTTACCGTTATTCGTAACGAGATCGTTTTATTTTATAACGTTTAACGTTATCGATACGAATATTATATAAACTACCGTTATTCGTACCGACTTTTCCCGGCTTCGTACCGAGTTCGATTATTATATCGTTTATATTAATAAACTTCGTACCGTTATCCGGTTTATTCGTTCCGATACCGAAGCGATTTGTAATTAAATCGATATTCTAATAAGTTATTCGTATCTTATTTTTATCGTCCCGACTTCGTTCCGATTATTAATTCTAATTAACGTAACGATCTTATTCGTTTAAAAGCGATTTTCGGTATTATTCGTATCGGTATCGATTGTTTATCGGGAGTATCGCCGTAACTTTTACTAGCGTCGTTACGAAAAAGCTTATCGGTAAAAAGACGAAGTATAATAAACTAATATTTAAGGTTTAATAAGGTTAAAATATTATCTTATAAATTCCCGTACGTTTACCGTATATACGGCGTACGTACGGTTACTTATCGAATATTCGGTTACGGGGCGGATTAACTAATCTCTTATAAGTACGTTATTTATAAGCTTATCCTCCGCTTTTAAACCGTAAGTATAACGAATTAATACTCTTAAGTATTAACCGGTACTTAAGTTTATTAATAATTAATCAAGTACGTACGGTAGGTTATAATAAGATCGTATTAATTAAAAGGTAAACTATTACTTTAAAAAGGGGTAAGTAATTGAATATAGAGAACTATATATTAACCGTTACGGAAGCAACTTATAACTATCTAATAATAATAACTATTTAAATATAAGATACTCCTTCGTAAATTACTTCCCTCGTAATAATCCTTTTTATTATAATTAGTAATTTAAAACGTATTAGCTTACCGTAATTTAAATAATCTTTTACTAACGGTTTATTACTTATATACCTAATTACTTAATAATTCTTTTGTAATTAGATAACCTTTACCCCGTAATAATTATTCCGTTCCGCGTTTTATTAATCTAATAAATTCGGTTCGTAATACGATATCCCTTTTTTAAATCTTCGTCTTAAAAGCTAAGGTAAATTATAAAATAACGTTAACGTTTACGTTAAAGTAAATCTATAACGAATTATTACTTTTGAAAATTAACCAATACTTAAGGTCTATTGATAATTAGTTAGGTACGTACGGTAAGTTATAATAAGATCGTATCTAGTTAAAAGGTAAACTATTATTTTAAAAAGGGGTAAGTAATTGAATATAGAGAACTATATATCAATCGTTATATAAGTAACTCGTAACTATTTAATAATAAAGACTATTTAAATATAAGATATTTCTTCGTAGATTACTTTTCTCGTAATAATCCCTTTTATTATAGTTAGTAATCTAAAGCGAGTTAGCTTACCGTAATCTAAGTAATCTTTTATTAATAACTTATTAGCCGTATACTTAGTTACCTAGTAATCTTTTTATAATTAGATAACCTTTTACCTTATAATAGTTATTCCGTTCCGCGTTTCGTTAGTTTAATAAATACGGTTCGTAATAAGGTAAGTAAACAAATAATATAAAGTAAGTAAGTAAGTATAAATAAGTATAAGGTAGGTAAATAAATCGTATATAAGATAAACGGGTATAAGATAAGTAAGTAAATAATACGAGGTAAATAGGTATAGAGTAGGTAAGCAAATAATACGAGGTAAATAGGTATAAGGTAAGTAAGCAAATAGTATAAAATAGGTAGATATAACGATCCCAAGACGGGCTAAAGATCAGAAGGTGAGTTCTATTACTTAGGGTAAGTAGGTTAAGGTATAACAAGCAGTCTTCACTCTGGTATCGTTAAGACAAATGTCTTATTTAATGATAACCTCGATTGAATATTTAGATTGATCACTAGGAGATCAAGAACTATCTATAACGGAGTCTAGAGAGACTCCTTCCTATATACTTGTAGGGACTATGGTGATATGGTTGATAGGAAGCTATCACCCATATCCTAATATGTCTATTATGAAACTATTCCTCCTATCAGTTACGTAACCCGGGGTCCCTAACCTATATAGTACGATACGCCCTGTATGTCTGTTCCTTATCGATTGGCGGGGTTCCCTTCGTAACCGTAGGTCTATAATATTATCCCCCTCCTCCTTCTGGCCATTGTCCCTAAAGCATAGTACTCCTTATAAGTAGTACCAACAGCCTATATAAGTTGCGTCCGAAGGTTTCCCTTTCTTTATCGTTATCATATCTGACCGTAATATATAGAAGTAAACAAAATAACCGAAAGCCTCGACCGTTCGTAAGAACAAACTCCTCCAAGTCCTCCTAGATTCCGACTATGTCGAAATGCCCTCGTATTCAAACTACGAAGAGAAGGGCCTTGCTACCTACGAGGTCTCCCCTTCCAATCCTAATCGTTACGTTCGTTACGTCCGCGATATACTATCGTATTATAACGTATAGGAATTCTCAGTTAGGAACCTAGAACGTGTTGGGAAACAATTCTACGAATATAAGTTCGCCCTCGAGAAGCTCGAAGAGGAGCGAAAGATTATAAACGCGAAGATCGAACGTCTTCGTAAACAAAAGAAAATATAGTTTGAGAAAATAATACGTACTATCCGTAAAGGTATAACGAGTATAGAGGAATTGGAACGGGTCGAGAAGGAAGAAGCCGATCGCGAGGTAACGAGAGTTACCGAGAATCGTCCGCCTTCCGCCACGTCCTTTTCCTTTGACGACGACTTTATTTTAGGCTAGGACGTAATCTACGGCGACGTAATATTATCCCTTTCGACTTTTAGGGCAATGATATTATTGTAGTACGGAACTCTTATAATAACTATTAATAGTTCGTAAGGTAAGTTTCCGGTTCCTACGTGTTTTCCGAATCGTCGTAATTCTTCCATTTGATATAGTAGAAGTCTACGTTTCCCTCTTTTTTGTACCTAAAGATCTTTTCTACTTCGTATTCCTACGTTGGTTTAACTTTAATATCCGTTACTAATTTCGCGTTCTTAGGTACCGGTTCGAGAAGCGAGATATAAAATACTAGGTGAATACGTATATTCGTTAGTAACTAGAGTTTATAATTCAAATCAGATAACCTTTTCTTAATCTTGAACGGTCCGATTTTCTTCTAGTCTAGTTTATCGCTTGGTCGTTTTATTTTGATATTTCGTCGTACGAGGTAAACTTTGTCTCCCTCCTATAAGGTTAGTCCCTTTAACCTTTTCTAATTTGCGTATCGTATTATTCGTAGGTTGAGTAGTTCTATATATCCGCGAAATTTCTTGTAGAATAGCTTTATTTGTTCTACGGTATATCTTACTTATAGTAGCTCCGGATCCGACGGTATTAGTTCGTTTCCCAATACTTCCCTTATAATAGGCTTATAACCGTAATTGATAAAGAACGGTAAGTACCCGTTTAGCGTTTCGCTAAGTATATTATTATAGGCCTATTGTACTACTAGTAGCCACTTAACCTAATCATCTTACTTTTCGTTGATATATATCCTTAAATATTGCTCAAAGGTTTGGTTTATTCGTTCTATTTACCTATCTATCTGTAAGTAGAACGATATCGACAACTTGTATTTGATTCCGATTTATCGTATTAATATTATCTAGAACTTTGAAGTAAACAACTTGTCTCTATCGGTAATAAGCTATTTGGGTAGTCTATATTGGCTTACTACTACCTTTAAAAAGGCGTAGGCTATATCTTCCGCTATACTTACTTCTTTATACGGTATGAAATACGCGTATTTGGAGAATTTGTTTATAACTACCTATATATTATCGTAAGTGATCCTAGTTATAAGTTCCTTCGATATTAGTAGTTTGACGATAAAGTTTATCGTAACCATTTCCTATGGTTTCTCTAGTAGTTATATAGGTTGTAATAGCCTATATAGCTTATGTCTATTTGACTTGGCTCTATTATACTCGTCGTATTCGCCGACTACTTATCTGACCATTTCATCCAGTCTTAGGAAGTCGTAGGTCCGTCGTACGCGTTCCTTAGTCTTATAAACTCCTTAGTATCTATATAATAGATGTTTGTAGAATTCCTCTACCAGTTCCTTTTATAGTTTGTTAGGTACGTATACCCTATTCCTAAACTATAGTAACCCGTAGTATAATAGAAGTATAAAGGTGACATCTTTTCCTACTTTTTCCTTTCGACATTCCTTAATCTTCTTTGCTTATTGTTCGTCGGGCTCCAATTTCTACGTTACTCCGATCTACGTATCGAGTTCAAGGTTTCCTTGTTAATTAATCCTAAGGAAGTTCGCCGAACGTACTTCCTTTTCCGGTTTTAGATCTTCTCGTCGATTAAGAGCGTCCGTTCTACCATTTTTACTCCTCTTCTTATATATAATTTCGAAGTCGAAATCGGTTAGGAACTTATACCATCTGATTTGTCGCTTATTAAGTTCTTTCGTAGAAATAAACGTAATAAGATTCTTGTAATCTATTAGGACTTTTACCTTATATCTTACCCCTATAAGATAATATTTCCATTCTTTGAATACTTCAATAATAGCTATCAGTTCCTTATCTGGTATACTATAATTGAGTTCTAGTTTACTTAGCTTCTTCGAGAAGAATACTATTGGGTACAATCTTCTTTATTTATCCCTTTGTCCTAACTAGCCTCCGAATACGAATTCCGACGTATCGGTTTCTATTTCGTAAGGTTTCTCGGGGTCCGTAATAACTAGTATTAGCTAGCTTAAGATCTTCCTCTTAAGTTCCTAAAACGCCTCTTCTTCCCTCGAAGTCTATTCGAACCTTAAGTCTTTCTTGGTAAGGTTAGTAAAGGGTATCGCGATCTTGTTATAGTCCTTAATAAACTTCCGATAGAAGTTGGTAATCCCTAGAAAGGCTCGTACTCCCGTAACCGTTTCTAATATAGGCCATTCTTTGATAGCCTTTAGCTTATCTGGGTCCATCTCGAATTAACCTGGTAATATAACTGTTACAAACCTATAGACGACGGAGGACACCCCGCCAATAGATAAAGAATATATATACGAGGCTTATCGTACTATATGGGTAAGGGACCTCGGGTCACGTAATTGATTATTGTAATCGTAATGATTAGGAAAGATCATAGTCGGTACGATTATAGCTATCGCTATGATCACTATAGTCTCTATAAATATATAGGAAGGAGTCTTTCTAGATTCCGTTATAAATAGTTCTTAATTACCTAGTAATCAATCTAAATATTCAATCGAGGTTATTATTGAGTAAGACACTTATCTTAACGATACCAAAGTAAAGACTGTTTGTTATACCTTAACTTACTTACCTTAAGTAATAGAACTCACCTTCTAATCCTTAGCCCGTCTTGGGATCGTTATATTTTGATTACTCTTGTTCGGTAGGTTAACCTTGTACTAAGTAGCTAACAATTATATCGACCAAAGGAACCGTTACAACTATATCCAAGGAAGAACTTGCTTAGTAGGTTACTAAGCTCGGAGTTAAATTGGAGAAGTTGAAGAACGAATATGAAGAACTGAAATCTAGATCGGCGGAACCTAAGAACGACCCCAAGATTACGGAACGAGTAGCCAAAATCAAAGCCCCGCGATTGGAACCCTACGACGGGAACCGCGAAGGGTTACAAGCCTTTATCACCCAGACTAATACGTACCTCTCGATCAACAAGGCGGTTTTCGCTTACGAGTACGAAAGGGTGGTATACGTGGTAGGAATGTTAAGGGGAAGAGCTACGGAATAGTACGAACCAACGTTACGCGATTGGATAGACAATACTGCTAACGATCGCAAACCCGAAACTAGAATACTATTTAATAGTCTCGACAAATTCTAGGAGAAACTCCGCGAGACGTTCGGCAATCCTGATAAGACGCGAGCGGCCGAACGATAGCTAATAAACCTAAGGCAAAAGGGATCGGCGGGAACCTATATAGCCGAGTTCAAACGCCTCTCTACGAAACTCGACTTGGGAGAAACGGCTCTTATGATCTAGTTCTACGTAGGGTTCCGTGACAACGTCAAAGACGAACTTAGCAAAACCGATAGACCTAAGACTCTCTATAAGTACGTTACCCAGGCTATCCTAATCGACAATCGATTGTATGAGCGACAGTTGGAAAAGAAGCGAGGAGGAATCGTATAGGGACGATCTAGTAATAGTAACATTACGAATACCAGCCAAAAGAGGTCTACCGCTTATAGTAGTCATTCTAGACCAATAGAACTGGACGTTACCCGGAAGGACAACTCTAAGAAAAACAAGAAGTACTTTAACTACGGTAAGCAAGGATACTTCGCTAACAAATGTCGATAACCTAAGAAAGCTTGGAAGCCAGTCCCCGAAAACAAGGCTTAGGTAATAATAAGGGAGGATGGATCCCACGCCATCGTAATGATACGTAGAGAATAATAATATGAGGTACTTCTTGGACTATCGGGAGAAGAAGTCGACCTGGTAGTAATACTAGGGTACGATATTATAGATATAACGTATCTAGTTAGTCTATTGGACCGGGAATGGGACGAAATCGAAGAGGAACAAATACCCTTATATGGAGATCACGAGTCGGTATATATTAATTCGGTCTACTATAACCAGATTTCGTAGAATTCGTACGTCTTTTACCGTTATACTTGGTATATATAGGAAAAACTGGATTACAAATGGATATTAGCACGAATACTAACAACTAGACCGATACCTTACCCTTATAGACCGAAAGATATCGAAGGATACGAGGAAGTATATAGGAACGGACAGTACTTGTTACTAGCGCTACCCGGAACCATATAATTATAACTTAACCTAACGGGGTGGGAATTCCTAATAGTAACGGAACCTAGGCGAAGAGTCGAGGGTAAAAACTAACTACAAGTTACTTACCTACCCGAGAATTCGGCAAGACAAACGGGACGACTAGGACACTCGGTGTTAGAAATCGTAGCGTAAGTTACGACGGAAGGAGAATCAACCGAGGAGTTCTAGGCACGATAGCAAGCTTATAGTACGCGGACCAACGCGTTCTTGGTAAGCTGCCGAGGCTATGAGATGTAAGTATAGAAGAGGGTTGAGGAAATAGACCAGAAGTAGACCGAAATAGACGAACGCTTGGAAAGATTACTAGTTTCCAAATCGGAAACAGAAGAGGAAGACTACGGGGAACCGTTAGAACCTTCCTCTAAAACCAAGGACAAACCTGAATACTACGGTATTTCGCTCCGAAGATCAGAGAAACGATCAAAAAACGACAAACGTCGATTGTAAAGAAACTATATCGACGTAATATAGAAAGATCCCTATATACGACCGTAGGAGTTGAATACTTACGAGTTACGATCAATATATAAGGAAGTAATACCTAGGTAATGATAGATAGCGGAGTATAAGGAAATTATATCTCGCCAAATCTTATTAACATATTACGATTGCCTTGGAGGAAAAAGGACGAGCCCTACCGACTCAGAACTATTGATAGAAGCCTTATCGATTATGGATAAGGACTGGTAGATATGGAGATTACGCCCTTTCAAGTTACTATCCAAGGCTATGATCAAGAGATGACGTTCGATATTACGGAGATCTTATCGTACGGTATAGTACTAGGAATACTTTGGCTACGAGCGAGTAATCCCCGAGTCAATTGGAGAACAGGCCAACTTTAGTAGGATACGCTAAGAAGAGAGTTAGCCTTTGTAGAGAACGGACCTTACGAAGAAAAGCTTATACGTAACTTTAAAAGAGCTCTGATAATCTACGAAACGATTATGGAGATTTAGTTTGTATCGACGCGAGCGATTCCGAAGGAATACTATCGATATAATAAACTGTTCAAGCCCGAGCTTGAGATAGGATTACCTAAATATAACCGCTAGGATTACGAGATCAATTTTCAACCAGGTAAGGAGCCCGGATTTTATAAGATTTACCCTCTCAACGACCTACAATTGCAAGCGTTAAGAGAATATATTGATGAAAATCTAAAGAAAGGCTATATTCGACTATTATAATTACTAGTAGGATACCTTATCCTATTCGTACCTAAGAAAAACGGGAAGTTACGTCTCGTTGTAGACTATCGACAGCTTAACAATATTACTATCAAAGATCGAAGACTACTGCTTTTTATATCCGAACTAAGAGATCGACTATATAAGGCCCGATAGTTCACCACCCTAGACCTCAAGGGAGTATACAACCTGATACGAGTTAAGGAAGGAGATAAGTAGAAGACGGTATGGCGATCTAGGCTAAGATAATACGAATATTATATTATACCCTTCGGGCTCGCTAACGTACCGGCTTCTTTCTAGAGGATGATTAATTACGTACTTCGAAGGTGGTTGGACGACTTTGTCGTCGCGTACCTCGATAATATCTTAATCTACTCGGAAGACCTCGAGCAATATAAGAAACACGTCTACCTCGTCTTATAGGTATTGCAAGACGCGAATTTATTAGTCGAACCCGAGAAATACGAATTTTATTAGCAAAAAGTGAAATTTCTCGGCTACGTTATATTACCAAGCTAGTTCGAGATAGACCTAAACAAGCTAAAGGTTATCAAGGAATAGCCCGTACCAGAAACGGTTACGGGAATACGAGCCTTCCTAAGGATTACCAACTTCTATCGGAAGTTTATCAAGGACTATAGCAAGATCGCAATACCCCTTACTAACTTTACCAAGAAAGACTTAAGGTTCGAATAGATTTCGAGGGAGGAGGAGGCGTTCTAAGAACTTAAGAAGAGGATCTTGAGCCAGCTAGTACTAGTTATTACGGATCCCGAGAAACCCTACGAAATAGAAACCGATGCGTCGGAGTTCGTATTCGGAAGCCAGTTGGGATAGAAGGATGAACAAGGGAGATTGTACCCAATAATATTCTTCTCGAAGAAGCTAAGTAGACTAGAACTCAATTATAATATACTAGATAAGGAGCTGATGGCCATTATTAAGGCGTTTAAGGAGTGGAAATACTACCTTGTAGGAATAAGATATAAGGTAAAAGTCTTAACGGATTATAAGAATCTTATTACGTTCACTTTTACGAAGGAACTTAACAAGCGACAAATCAGATAGTATGAGTTCCTTACCGATTTCGACTTCGAAATTGTATATAGGAAAGGAAGTAAAAATAGTAGAGCGGACGTTCTTAGTCGACGAGAAGATCTGAGACCAAAAAAGGAAATGCGTTCGGCGAACTTCCTTAGGACTAACCAACAAGGAAACCTTGAGCTCGATATATAGGTCGGAATAATATAGAACGTGGAACCCGAAGAATAGTAGGCGGAAAAGATTAAGAAGTATCGGAAGGAAGAAGTAAAGGAGGATGTTACCTTTATACTTCCGTTATACTACGGCTTACTACAATTCAGGAACAAGGTATACGTACCTGACAAACTACAAAAGGAACTGGTAGAGGAATTCTACAAACATCCGCTATATAGATACCAAAGAGTCTATAAGACTAAGGAACGCGTACGGCGGACCTACGACTTTCCGGGACTGGATAAGGTAGTCAAACAAGTTGTTAACGAATACGATAAATATAACAAAGCCAAGTCAAACAGATACAAGCCGTACGGGCTATTACAACCTATATAACCACCGGAGAAACTATGGGAAATGGTTACGATAGACTTTATCGTCAAACTACTAGTATCGAAGGAACCCATAACTAGGATTACTTACGATAGCGTATAGGTAGTTGTAGACAAATTCTCCAAATACGCGTACTTCATACCGTATAAGGAAGCAAGTATAACGGAAGATATAGCCTACGCCTTTTTGAAGGTAATAATAAGCCAACATAGACTACCCAAATAGCTTGTCACCGACAAAGATAAGTTGTTTACCTCAAAGTTCTAGACGACACTAATACGATAAGTCGGAGTCAAATACAAGTTGTCGACATCGTTTCACCCGTAGACAGATAGGCAAATAGAACGAACGAACTAGACCCTTGAGCAATATCTAAGGATATATGTCAATAAAAAGCAAGATGATTAGGTCAGATAGCTACCAGTGGCACAATAGGCCTATAATAGTATACCCGGCGAAACGCTAAACGGATACTTACCGTTCTTTGTCAATTACGGTTATAAACCTACTATAAGGGAAGTATTAGGAGACGAACCAATACCGTCGGATCCGGAGTTACTATAAGTAAGATATACCGTAGAACAAATGAAGCTACTCTACAAGAGACTTTGCAGACATATAGAACTACTTAACCTACGAATAGTACGATACGTAAACTAGAAAAGGTTAAAAGGACTAACCTTATAAGAGGGAGACAAAGTCTACCTCGTACGACGAAATATCAAAACAAAACGACTAAGCGACAAACTAGACTAGAAGAAAATCGGACTATTTAAGATTAAGAAAAAGCTGTCTGATTTGAATTATAAACTCTAATTACTAACGAATATATGTATTCACCTAGTATTTTATATTTCGTTTTTTGAACCGGTACCTAAGAACGCGAAGTTAGCAACAGATATTGAAGTTGAACTAACGTAGGAATACGAAGTGGAAAAGATCCTTGGGTATAAAAAGGAAGGAAACGTAGATTTCTATTACGTTAAATAGAAAAACTACGACGACTCGGAAAATACGTAGGAACCGGAAGCTTACTTTGCGAACTATTAGTAGTTGTTATAGGAGTTCCGTACTATAGTAGCATTATTGCCCTAAGAGTCGAAAGGGATAATACTACGTCGCCGTGGATTACGTCCTAACTTAAAGTAAAGTCGTCGTCAAAGGAAAAAGACGTGGCGGAAGGCGGACGGTTCTCGACAATTCTCGTTACCTCGCGATCGGCTTCCTCCTTCTCGACCCGTTCCAATTCCTCTATACTCGTTATACTTCTACGGACGGCACGTATTATTTTCTCGAACCATATTTTCTTCTAAACGCGAAGACGTTAAACCTTGGTTTCGGCTTGTTCAACTTCTTCTTCCAATCTACGAAACTGTTCTCCGATTTTTATAAGCTCTTCGTTAGAAGGACCTTGGACGTCGTACCGCGAGCGACCCGAACGAACGTATTCCGTATATCGGGAGGAGTCCTTCTCGGAAACCTGATAAGAGACGAGACCGCGCTTTTCGTAGTTCGAATACGAAGGTATCTCGACGGCGTTAGAAAGAATAGCTGCTAGTAAGGCGATACGGCGGTCGTTTGAAGATTTGGAAGATTTCTTTTGCTTCTATATACTACGGTTAGATATGATGACGATGAAGAAGGGGAAACCTTCGGACGCAACTTATATAGGCTGTTGGTATTATTTATAAGAAGTACTAGGCTTTGAGGATAATGGTCAAAGGAGGAGGGGGATAATGTTATAAACCTATAGACGACGGAGGATACCCCGCTAATAGATAAAGAACATGTATACGAGGCTTATCGTATTATATGGGCAAGGGACCTCGGGTTACGTGACTGATTATTATAATCGTAATAATCAGGAAGGATTATAGTCGGTACGATTATGGCTATCGCTATGATTACTATAATCTCTACAAGTATATAGGAAGGAGTCTCTTTAGATTCCGTTATAGATAGTTCTTGATTACCTAATGATCAATCTAAGTATTTAATCGAGGTTATCATTGAGTAAGATACTTGTCTTAACGATACTAGAGTAAAGATTACTTGTTATACCTTAACTTACTTACCCTAAGTAATAGAACTTACCTTCTGATCCTTAGCCTGTCTTGGGATCGTTATAATAACGTAACCGAGAAATTTCACTTTTTGCTAGTGAAATTCGTACTTCTCGGGTTCGACTAATAAATTCGCGTCTTATAATACTTATAAGACGAGGTAAACGTATTTCTTATATTACTCGAGGTCTTCCGAATAAATCAAGATATTATCGAGGTACGCGACGACGAAATCGTCTAACTACTTTCGAAGTACGTAGTTGATTATCTTTTGGAAAGAAGCCGGTACGTTAGCGAGCCCGAAAGGTATAATATAGTATTCGTATTATCCTAACCTAGATCGTTATACCGTCTTCTACTTATCTCCTTCCTTGATTCGTATTAGGTTATATACTCCTTTTAGGTCCAGGGTAATAAACTATCGGGCCTTATATAGCCGATCTCTTAGTTCGGATATAAGAGATAGTAGTCCTCGATCTTTGATAATGATATTGTTAAATTATCGATAGTCTATAACGAGACGTAACTTCCCGTTTTTCTTAGGTACAAATAGGATAGGGTATCCTACTAGTAATTATAATAGTCGAATATAGCCTTTCTTTAGATTTTCATCAATATATTCCCTTAACGCCTATAATTATAAGTCGTTAAGAGGGTAAATCTTATAAAATCCGGGCTTTTTACCTAGCTGAAGATTAATCTCGTAATCCTAACGATTGTATTTAAGCAATCTTATCTCAAGCTCGGGCTTGAACAATTTGTTATATCGATAATATTGCTTCGGAATCGTTCGTATCGATACAAACTGAATCTCTATGATCGTTTCGTAGATTATCAGAGCTCTTCTAAAATTACGTATGGGCTTTTCCTCGTAAGGTCCGCTTTCTATAGAGGCTAACTCTCTTTTTGGCGTATCTTACTAAAGTTAGCCTGTTTTCTAGTTGATTCGGGGATTATTCGCTCGTAGCTAAGGTATCCCTAATACTATACCGTACGATAAGATCTCCGTAATATCGAACGTTATCTCTTGATCATAACCTTGGATAGTAACTTGAAAGGACGTAGTCTCTATATCTACTAGTCCTTATCTATAATCGATAAGGCTTCTATTAATAGTTTTGAGTCGGTAGGGCTCGTCCTTTTTCTTCTAAGGCAATCGTAATATATTGACGAGATTTGGCGAGATATAGTTTCCTTATACTCCGCTATCTATCATTACCTAAGTATTACTTCCTTGTATATTAATCGTGATTCGTAAATACTCAACTCCCACGGTCGTATATAGGGATCTTTCTGTATTACGTCGATGTAGTCCCTTTATAGTCGACGTTTGTCGTTTTTTGACCGTTTCTCTGATTTTCGGAGCGAAATACCGTAGTATTCAGGCTTGTCCTTAGCCCTTGAGGAAGGTTCTAACGGTTCCCCGTTCTCCTCCTCTTTTGCTTCCGGCTCGGGGCCTAGTAATCTATCCAAACGTTTGTCTATTTGGTCCGCTTCTTATACCAACTCTTCGACCCTCCTTTGTATTTGTAACTCATGGCCCCGGTAACTCGCTAAGTACGTATCGACTTGCGCGCTAATACGGTATTATCGTACCTAGAACTTTTCGGTCGATTCTCCTCTCGTCGTAGCTTACGTTACGATTTCTAATACCGAATATCCTAATCGTCCCGTTTGTCTTGCCGAATTCTCGGGTAGGTAAGTAACTTGTATTTGGTTCCTACCTTCGATTCTTCGCCTAGGTTCCGTTATTATTAAGAACTCCTATCCCGTTAGGTTAAGTTGTGATTGTATGGTTCCGGGCGGCGTTAGTAATAGGTACTATCCGTTCCTATATACTTCCTCGTATCCTTCGATATCTCTAGGTCTATAAAGGTAAGGTATCGGTCTGGTTGTTAGTATTCGTACTAACATCTATTTGTAATCTAGTTTTTCCTATATATACCAAGTATAGCGGTAGAAAACGTACGAATTTTACGAAATCTGGTTATAGTAGACCGAATCAATATATACCGACTCGTAGTCTCTATATAAGGGTATTTGTTCCTCTTCGATTTCGTCCTATTCTTAATCCAACAGGTTGACTAGATACGTTACGTCCGTGATATTATAACCTAGTATTACTACCAAGTCGACTTCTTCTCCCGGTAGTCTAAGGAGTACCTCGTATTGTTATTCTCTACGTATTATTACGATGGCGCGGGATTCTCTATCCCTTATTACCGCCTGAGTCTTGTTTTCGGGGACTAGTTTCCAAGCTTTCTTGGGTTATCGACACTTGTTAGCGAAATATCCTTGCTTGCCGTAGTTAAAGTACTTCTTGTTTTTCTTAGAGTTGTCCTTCCGGGTAGCGTCCAATTCCATTGGTCCAGAATGACTATTATAGGCGGTAGACCTCTTCTAGCTAGTGTTCGCGGTATTGTTATTGTTAGACCGTCTTTACGTAACTCCTCCTCGTTTCTTTTCCAACTATCGTTTATATAATCGATTGTCGATCAGGATAGCCTATATAACGTATTTATAGAGAGTCTTGGGCCTATCGGTCTTATTAAGTTCGTCTTTGATATTGTTACGAAGTCCTTCGTAAAACTGAATTATAAAAGCCGTTTCCCCTAAGTCGAGTTTCGTAGAGAGGCGTTTGAACTCGGCCGTATAGGTTCCCGCCGACCCTTTTTACTTTAGATTCATTAACTACCGTTCGGCCGCTCGCGTCTTATCGGGACTGCCGAACGTTTCGCGGAGTTTTTCCCAGAACTTGTCGAGGCTATTAAATAGTATCCTAGTCTCAGGTTTGCGTTCGTTGGCCGTATTGTCTAACTAGTCGCGTAACGTTGGTTCATACTATTCTATAGCTCTACCCTTTAGTAGACCTGCTATATATAACATTCTTTCGTATTCGTAAGCGAAAACCGCTTTGTTGATCATGAGATACGTGTTAGCCTGGGTAATAAAGGCTTACAACCCCTCGCGGTTCCTATCGTAGGGTTCCGGCCGCGGGGCTTTGATCTTGGCTACTCGTTCCGTAGTTTTGAGGTCGTTCTTAGGTTCCGCCGTTTTGGACTTCAGTTCTTCGTATTCGTCCCTCAACTTCTCCAGTTTAGCTCCGAGCTTGGTGACCTACTGAGCGAGCTCTTCCTTGGACGTTGTCGTAACGGTTCCTTTTGTCGATATGATTGTTAGCTGCTTGGTACAGGGTAACCTACCGAATAGGAGTGATCAAAATGTAACGATCCCAAGACGGGCTAAGGATTAGAAGGTGAGTTCTGTTACTTAAGGTAAGTAGGTTAAGGTATAACAAGCAATCTTCACTCTGGTATCGTTAAGACAAGTGTCTTATTCAATAATAACCTCGATTGAATACTTAGATTGATTACTGGGAGATCAAGAACTATCTGTAGCGGAGTCTAGAGAAACTCCTTCCTATATACTTATAGGGACTATAGTGATATGGTTGATAGGAAGCTATCACCCATATCCTGATATATCTGCTATGAAACTATTCCTCCTATCAGTCACGTGACCCGGGGTCCCTAACCCATGTAGTGCGATACGCCCTACATGTCTGTTCCTTATCGATTGGCGGGGTTCCCTTCGTAACCGTAGGTCTGTAACAGTAGATAAGTAGTATAAGGTAAATAGGTAAATAGTACGAGGTAAATAAGTATAAGGTAAGTGAGTAAATAATACGAGGTAAATAGGTATAAGGTAAGTAAGTAAATAATACGAAAGAGGTAAGTAAATAATATAAGGTAAGTAGGTAAATAATATAGGTAAGTGGTATAAGATAGGTAAGCAAATGATATAGTATAAGTAGGTAAATAATATAAGGTAGGTGAGTAAATAGTATAAGAGAGGTAGGTAAATAATATAAGGTATATAAGTAAATAATATAAGCAAGTGGTATAAGGTAGGTAGGTAAATAGTATAAGGTAGGTAGATAAGTAATATAGGGTAAGTAAGCAAATAGTATAGGGTAAGTAGGCAAATAATATAAGGTAAGTAAGTAAATAATATAAGAGAGGTAGGTAAATAATATAAGGTAGGTGGGCAAATAGTATAGGCAAGTGGTATAGGGTAGGTAGGCAAATAGTATAAAGTAAGTAGGTAAGTATAAATGAGTATAAGGTAGGTAAGTAAATCGTATATAAGATAAGCGGGTATAAGGTAGGTGAGTAAATAATACGAGGTGAATAGGTATAAGGTAAGTGAGTAAATAATATAAGGTAAATAGGTATAAAGTAGGTAAGTAAATAATACGAGGTAAATAGGTATAAGGTAGGTAAGTAAATAATACGAGGTAAATAAGTATAGGTATTACGGTACGAGTTAGAGGATAGTATAACCTAAGGCGTTAGGATTAATACGGACTAGTAGCTCTATTATATCGGTCAAATATCGCCGCCGGTTCGTTAACTACTTACCTCTTTACCTTTTTTTCTTTTTCGTATAATAATATAATTTAATAACAAGATTATTAACACGGTATTATAACAATAGAGTAGGTAAGTAAATAGTATAAGGTAGGTAGACAAGTAATATAAGGTAAGTAGGTAAATAATATAAGGTAAGTAAGTAAGTGGTATAGGGTAGGTCAGCAAATTCACCCTTGCGGAGGTGTAGGGTAGCTATAGGGTAAGCGGGCACGTGTTTTTTTTCTAGGGCGAGTATAGGGTAGGTCGGCAGAATAGACTTGTCGTAGTAATAAGACTTAATCACGACGTTTACTTATTTATAACTTACATAGGGTAGGTATAGGGTAGGTCGGTATATCACGGACGAATAAAGTAATACGACGTATACCTATAGATGGTATATAAGGTAGGTCAGTAAATGAGTATAGGGTAGGTGGGCAAATGGTGTGGGCAAGTGGTGTAGGGTAGGTGGGCAGTTGGTATAGGGTAGGTGGGCAGATAGTATAAGGTGAATG